>CAVMBE010000126.1:0-59786 GCA_963674455.1 Lecanosticta acicola
ACCTAGTTAGTACTCTACTATGTCTGCCTTAATTAGTCGTAGCTATAGGTAACAGTCCAATTAACTCGTAATAGTCGTATACCTATAGTAGGATACGACCTACTAGCTAAGACTCTTATAGTCCTAATATACTACTATGTTCGATCGCGGAAGTGTTAGTTTAAAGGTCTAAAGATAATAGCGCCGCAGTTTTATAGACTAAACTCTTAGGATAGGTAGCGCCTTATTATCTAGGACATAAGCGGTAAAGACATAGCCTTATCGCTACACCTTACTATCGTACCCTCTAGAGACATTTAACCTACTACGATCTAGAGATTAAATCTAGTAGCTTAGCTCGGCCGTTAAGTAGACAAGTAGAGAGGATATACTCCGGCTATATTAGACCTCCTAAGTATAGATCGCTTTCTATTCGAGTATAGTCCTTATCGGTAGGACTCTCTCGATCTTAGTAGAAGATAGGGTTAAGTATAGAATCTTCTAGCCGAATTTATAACGAAAGATCGGATATATTATCTATTCGAGAGGGAGAGGGAGAGTAAGGACTTCCGGTATCCTCTACAATCCCTACGGTAGTAGCTATAGGACTAGATATATATTAATATAGCGCGGGTCCGTAATAGTAAGAATAACGTCTTCGAAGGTAATAGTAATACTAGGGAAAACTAGCGCGAGGTAGTATATACAGTCCGTAGACTAATGGACAAGAGTAAGGCCTACCGGAATCTCGCTATTAGCGATCGGGTCGGCCCGCTCTGACTCAAGCCGCAGAGGGGTTATTGCCAACCGATATAATTGAGAGGGGTTATTGCCAACCAACTTAACGAAGAGGGGTTATTGCCAAAATATTAGGCCTTGCTGGCGCAATGGTAGCGCGCCAGACTTCTATTATGACATCTGGAGGTCAGTTATACCTCCCTGAACGCGCACATAGAATGATATGTTAACAGCCATGTAGGTTGTGGGTTCGAGTCCCACGTAGGGTGCTTTTTTTGGTGTTTTTTTGTGTCCTTTTCGGCTGCAAATTTGTCCATCGTCTTCACAGGCACAGTGGGCTGCCATTTTTTTTTTGGGCTACTACAACGATTTGATCGATGAAAATTCTGACATCGCATCGTATCGTCTCTTTCTGTTTGAGACGGAAACGTGCCGGCAAATTTTTCTGCCTTGCCTCTCCTCCTCCGCTTGGCGGGAGAGAGAGGTACGTTCCATTCACATCCAGAGCCCGGTGTAGCACTGCCTCATCGATTGGGAATATCAATTCTCTTGGGGTGGTTCCTATCCTTCAAATTGCTTATAACAAAATATCCACAACCATAACCGATATGATACACTCCACGCACAGAACCAATCCATGGCGAGGTAGTAGGCAGCCGAGAAGCCAAGTGAAAACCCGCCCTTGTGGACGAGCAACCAGTACTTTCCTCCAAGCACGACCAGCCAAATTTTGAAAAAAACCAAGTCATCCATTCAACGATATGATCCACAACCACGCACAGAACAAATCCGTGGCTACCTCATCAGTAGGCAGCCGAGAAGCCACGTCGAAACCCGCTTTCGTGGACGAGCAACTTTCCTCCCAGCACGACCGGCCAAATCTTGAAAACAAATCATCCATCATCCATTCAACGGAACAAATAACGATATCTTTCCAAATCGAAACAGGCGAGCCCAGCTGACGCCGTCCGAATTAGCCAAAGGCTCTCTGAGCGCTGAAACGGGAATTCTCATGCGCTTGCGACGGGGCGCGGAAAGTCCTCAACAGCAGTTCCGAGGAGGGAACGAGGGAGAATGTGGATGGAGATCGAGTCGCCAGACATGAACCAGAGCCAAGTCTAGAGGTGAGTTATCATAGTTGTACAGCTATCTACAGCGGTCTTCCCAAACAGCGGAACGTCCCTGTCTTTCCCGAGACTCCTCGCCAAAATCAGGGGCATCGACGAGTGGGAGAGTAGGTAGTGACCGTCGAGATGACACTGCGACGTGTGAAGGCGCTGGCTGTATTGCTCGCCGGTCGGGGAAAAAAGGTAGCGCAATTTCGCAATGATGAGTGTGTTTTGTATCGGCTAGTCAACTCCCAGCGTAGGAAACAAGCGCACCGCACCAGATGGAAGGATACAGGCAGAAAGTCGCGCATGGAGAGAATGTATGATAGATCTGGTCTTGGAGGTTCGAGAGAAAGATGAAAATACCTTACCTACGAGCGGAGATTTTGAAAGGACGAAGGCGGTGCGACGGTGCGACAATAGTCAGTACAAGCAGCAGTATCTTCATCATCATCGTCATCATTTTGAACAAGAATCTCTCGTTGCGCGGGACATCTGCTCTGGCCGAGCTAGACCCAACTCGCTGACTCTGGCTATCGCAGTAGGAAATCTAGTGCGCACTGCCATCCTTCCGAGGACGAGGAGCGGCAACGACGCTTTACCTCTTGGGGCCTTTGAAGAAGCGCATGCAAACAGCATCCTTGTGTAATTTCGACATGAACGAAGCTGCAGCAGCGCGAAGGATATATGAGAAGTTGGGATTCCACCGAGCCGACCATCTTTCGATTGAGGATTTCTCAAACATGGCGGTGAGGGAATTTCAATACACACATTGCAATTTGTCGTGCCACGGTTTGGTGTAAGTAAGGCAGGCAGCATACGCACGTTATGCACGGGTGTGCTGCGTATGATGCGCGCGTGACCCTGCTTCCAGGTCACTTTCCTGGTCGGGGGATGGATAGGATGTTGATGATCTTGGGCAGCTGTTTGGCAAGATGCAGAAATCACTAGTCGACCAAAGAAGAGCTCTTGGATCGCCCGCCTTTAGTTTCTGCCAAGGATCCGAGATGACGGCCATCCAATGAGCGTCCAGAGATGTCTTGTCTCTCTGTAGAGGTCATCTATGTAGGATTGTTGAGAGACGTCAGCCTTGACAATCTTTCAAGACACAGCGGGACAGGACACGGGCAGCTTGCGCCTGACACAGAGCGTTCGCCGCACGTCAAAATGGTCCGTGGTCCATGGGCTCGGCATGCTAACCGAAGGCCGCCGCTGTCTTGTGACGAATGAGGTCCATCATTGCCGGTTTCACCTTGTGCATGATCATAGACTCTACCACACTACGTTGTTCCCGTATACTGCTGCCCGGCAAGCTCATGCGACGGCCCGCGCAAGGCAGGTCGGAGGGCAAACTGGGTTCAGCTGACGGCCGGCGGATCCAGCGGCGACACGCAATTGGCCGCAGAGTATCTTCTTCCCTCCTGCAGGTAGCCAAGTAGCGCGATGCAAGCAGCAGCACCTATCCGAGCAGGCCATGCGCTTACGGGTCCGTGGTCCATGGGGGGTGCCCATGATGCAATCACAATGGTTTTGAGAAAACGTGTCAAGGCGTCTCCCTGCTGTCCTGGTTGGCGTTGTACAGGCTCCCGAGCTACCGAACTCACGCAAGAGCCTGGGGAGGAACGACATCCATCTTGCTCTGTACTCACCAGATAAAGGACGTAGGCGTTGCGGTAGGAACGGCGCGAGGACTGAGCGCCTCGGAGAGCAGCAAACTCGATGCCGAGGACCAGCACTGACTGGCTGCAGTCGCAGTAGTGGTAGTAGCCGTTGGTGGTTGGGCGTGGGATATCATCTGTGAGGGCGATCCTCGAGCCAAGACGGCACGGCTATCTGCAGCGAGGCACTTGATGCAGCTGTCCCGTCACTACCTTAGCATCATCTGGGCGCGAGAGCAAGCACCTCACATCATCAATCCGCGTCAGGACGAGGGGTCTCAGCATTGCAACAGGAGCAGCAGCAGCAGCAGCAGCAATCGCAATCGCAATCGCAATGGCAGGCAGACGCCGGAAAGCGCGATTCCGGGGGGCAAGAGGAGGAAGGAGCATCATGATCCAGCGCAGCGTGGGAGGTTGAAGGTGCAGCAGAGCTCCAAGTTGCCCGTTCCCCTCGTCTCGTTCGCGTCGCCTGATGTTGATTGGCGCTGCATGACGGCCTCAATAGTGCGTCTCGTTGTGGCGGAGCTTGAGCTGGGCTGGGAGAGGAGGCCGGCGCTGGAAAGCAGGCTCGCATTATCTTTGTGGATTGCGTACAGCCAGAGGCGTCTCGGCTCTGGGGGCTAGGCGATGCTGACGAGACGAGGTCGAATTGGGCGAATGCACAGTGGCGTCTGGCAGCGGGCGGGCGGGCGTGATTGGGCGTAGCAGCGCTACCTATTTGCGAGCACGATCGCGTCTCTCTAGTCTGATATTGTGATATGCACGCGATCATGCGCAAGGCCACGCGCGGGACGGAAAGGATGGCGATGCGATGCGCTGCGCTGCGCTGCGATGCGGTTCGATGCGATGCGCGGCCATGGGCAGGGCAGGGCGAGCGCGCAGAGTGGGATGGGAGAACACCTCTCAGGCTGTGCAGGTGTAGGTCGGGTGTGCGGTGTGTCTTGTATAACCTTGAAGCCTCTTCCCCAGCGTCTGCCCTCGATTCGCTGCTCGGAATTCGTGCCATGCTGCAGGTCTAGGTCTGCATTCCCTTCCGCTCGCCAGGGGCCTCCCTTCCTCCCTCCCTCCCTCCCTCGCACCTCACAGAAGGACGAGGCTGCTTGTCTGACGGGCAGAGCCGGCGCGCGCGCGCGCGCGTACGTAGATCTGGTTCTTCGGGAGACTTGCACTTGCTCGACCCTGACGCCTTGGGGCCGGACGCCTTCCCTTTGGGCCCAGGCATTGATGATCAGAGGGACGACGCCCTCCGCATCGCTACCAGCGCTACCAGACAGCACGTCCTGGAGCGGCGAATCACACACGGGCGGCAGTATAAGGGCACACACCTCACTCAGCAGCACTCTGTTCGAGACACACCGACTCGACGACTGTCTCGGCTTTGGCCATCTGGTCAACAGGTGAGTGCAATCCGTTTTCGTCCCAGACACTCTCCGAGGCGTCTCCTGCATCTTCCAGCACTGTGGTCTTGGCCACGGTCACGCAACCGTTCTCTATCTGGCGCCCGTCCCCGTCCCCAGACCCAAACCACAAGCACCCGAGCAGCGTCCCCATCGTGAGGATATCCCTTGCGTCGCAGCCAGCAGCGAGCAGCGCGCTGAAGGACGTGTAACCACCCTCGCATCCTCGGTCGCAGCCCAACAACTCCCGCCAGGAGGCTCTTGGATGGGGATCTCAGCATTGTCGATACAGCATGGTCCGCATTGGGAAGCGGGATGAAGCGAGGGCTGACAGGGAGCAGGACACCGAGTGACCGAGCCAGCCGAAGCAGAAGGCAGGCGCGGTTGGAGCTAGCGGGCAGAAAAGCGGGGCCTTGGCACAGCCCGCCGCTGCAGTTGCACCCGTGGACGGACCCGTGGACCGCTTTGACTGCTTCCAGTTAAGTTTCCTCTCGGCGGCGAGCGAGCGAGTGGAGGCCTTCCACTCTCTGCCCGGCGATTTGCGACTGCGACTGCGACTGCGACTGCGACTGCGACTGCGACTGCGACTGCGACTGACTGCGACTGACTGCGACTGCTGCTACTGCCACTGCCACTGCCACTGCAACTGCGACTGCTGGTACCGGTGGAAGTGGCGCTGCATCTCTGACGAGACATTCGTCGACCTTGCGTCGCACCTACCCAGACGGCGACATCGCAGCATCGCATCTATCCAACCATCCATCAATCCATCCACCTGTTCCCTTCGACACCCACGACTATTCGCCCGCCCGCCCCCGCCCGCCCCTCCCTCCCTCCCTCCCTCCCTCCCATCCTGTCCTGGTGCCACTGTACTGCATCCCAGGCCTCTCGCGGCGGCGACAGGGTTCTCCAGCATAGCATAACCGCGAGCTTATCTGCGCTTCGTCAAACTCTGGGATCGTGCGTGCAGCCGCTTCGGCCCTTCCTGTGCTTGCCCACTCACAGCACTCGTCGCGAGCGACGGGACTGCTCCGCCTTGGACCGCGACCCGAGCAAACGTTGCCGGCCGCGTTATTGACTGACTGCACCCATCATCGTATCGCGAGGAAACAATCCCATCGGCACCGGTACCAGCACCAGTACCAGCACCAGCATCGCCAGCAGCAACAGCCTGCTCATGCTGCCGCTGTCGCCAGCGCGCTGCCCGAGTATCTCCAGCCCTTCACCGCCACCGGCGCGCAGGACGACCAGACATCAGCGCTCCGACCATTCAGTCCTGTACCACGCCGCCACCAGATACTCCTCCTAGCCTCATGCCAGGTAGCGGGATGTGATGCTGGCCGTGTCGCATCGCACCCTCGAAGCCTTGCCTACAATACAGCCCACGAGGATGGACGACCATCCCGGCACCATCAACCCAGCTGCTCTGAATGCCCCAGGTAAGTCGCACTCCCTCCACGACCTCCCTTCACCTCGCTGCTCTGCTTTGCTCTGCTCTGCTATGCCTTCACCCTACCCTACATACGTACCCTGCCCTGCCGTGCGACGCGTCGCTGCCATGCGACAGCCAAGTACAAAGCTGCTGTATTCGCGCAGACGCCGTCGCGACCGTGAACCGCATCCCGTGCTGACCATGAGGCTCAACCGCGCGCAGCCTCCACCATCGCACCCAACCTCCTCTCCCAGCCCAGTCCGCGCGGCATCAAGCGCAGTCGCTCGCCCGACGTTAACAGCGCTGTCGGTCTAGACGGCGAAGGTGGTACGTTTCCACCAACACATCCAAATACCCGTCACTGCAGCTCCGTGTCAGGGCATCGGTCGCTGCTGCGGTGACCGGGGGGCACGGACGAAGTGAGCTGACGTCTTGCCAACAGATGACGCCAAGAACAAGCCCAAAAAACTAAAGGCAGAAGAAGCATCACCCCCCGCCAACATGTCCCTCGCGACGGCCGCACACCATCCTGTGCAGACCCCACAGATCAAGACACAGACTCTGCCTCACGCCTCCCCGAGCCAGGCGTCGCCGCAACGCTCCACTCCCGGCTCCGCCACGAAACCACCCGTCGTCAAAGCGCTGCCCACGGTGAGAGATCATACGACAGACCAGCTTAAGCCGGAAGGAGATGAATACATTCCGCGCGAAATAGACGAGGATGGAGAGCGGAAGGTCGATGACGACGGATATCCGCTGGGTGGTCGCAAATACAAGTGCCGCACCTTCAACGTACCCAACCGGGGCGCAAAGCTGTTCATGCTGGCTACCGAATGTGCTCGCGTACTAGGATACCGCGACTCCTATCTGCTCTTCAACAAGAACAGGTCGTTGTTCAAGATCATCGCAAGCCAGGGCGAGAAGGACGACCTCATTCGCCAGGAGATACTGCCGTACTCCTACCGGTCGCGCCAGATAGCCATCGTGACGGCTCGGTCGATGTTCAGACAGTTTGGCAGCCGCCTGATAGAAGGCGGCAGGCGTGTGCGCGACGACTACTGGGAAGCCAAAGCGAGGAAACAGGGTTTCACTGAGGAAGATCCGGCCGGAGAGAAGCGGCCAGGTGCCGCTAAGGCCAGGGAAGCGGCTGCTGCTGAGGCCAACCACGCAAGTGCGTTGACCTCGTTGCCCCAAGGAGAGATCATCTACAGCAACAATGGACCTGGTATGGATGGACAGCCTCCTGGTCTAGGTCCGGTCAGTCTCGCGCCATTGCCCATGATCCATCTGCCAGCTGAGGAGTTGCGGCCCAACGCTGCTGGTGCTGGCTACATGCGGCCAAGACAGGAGATCACTGGTCCTCCATACTCCGATCGCATCCAATCGAGCAATCCTTCCGACATTCTGGCCCAGGCCGGTCAGGCGGCAGAGTACAACAAAGCCTTGAGTACGACCCGCGCGCACCGCGCCAAGTACCTCGATGACTATTGGAGACGTCCCCACGAACAACCCGCGACAGAAGCGCCTCCTCCTCCTCAGAGCGAGGCCAACACCGCTGCATCGCAAAACTTGCAAAGTCCGCAGGCTGTGGCTGGCATGAATCAGCACCGAGGCCAACAGGATTCCATATCTCACCCCGGCTCGCAGATGATTCCGCCGACCTACTCAGGGTACGCCAATCAGCAGAATCCAATGGCTTCGCCCGTGCAGAACATGCATCGATCATCCATACCTTCGGCCTCGATGCATCAAGGATCACCTTCGATGAGCATGGGCGCGGCTCCGGGCCACCGCCAAACTCCGTCGTACAGCAGCTACCAGCAGAACCAGATGTGGCCTCCTCCCCAACCTCAGCCTTCTCCGCTATCTCAATCTCATGTCTCCGGATACGGCCAGCAGCAACAGCAGCATCACTCTCAGATGCCGCCACCACAGATGCCTCAGCAATCCAGCATGGGCTACCCACAGATGAACCAGATGAATCCGGCGTACTCGGGTATGAATCGGAGCATGTACCAGCCGAGCCCAGGACCACAGTTCAACATGCCCCAATCCGGAGCAGGCCAGCAGCCTGGCATGCAAGGCTGGTCGAATCCGGGCGCTGGCAACATGCCCAACTACTACCAATGACCACCAACTTAGACTCGACGACCATGAAAACCTACTCTTCTTGTAAATCCTTGGATCAAGGCTTTACTGGCATTCTTCCACCAACCAGATATCTCTCGCACGGGCGGCGTTGGCATACAATTGATGAGACACCATCACGATCCCAGGTGTCCTCGTACCGTACAGTACCGAATCCCAGACAGCCACTTGCTCTTGCACCCGACTCCAGCATTTTGCATCCTGTTTCCAATCCGCGTGCTTTCCGCGATGACTCTGATCTTTACGATTTCGGCTTTGTATTGTCTCGGTCGCGCGCGCGCGCTTGCATGTTGGTTTTTGCTCGTTCGGTTGGATATCAGTGGGGAAACGATGGGACATTTTCCGATGGTTTTCGTTCTGTTTTGCTTGTCTTGCTCCACGTTGCTTTGCAAATTCGGTGGCATTAATTCATCGCATAGCGGGACTGTTTTGGTCTTGATGAGGTGCTGATACCCAAATTGCTTTCTTGCTTTTCTTGACTGCATTGAACTCTGCTCTTGCGTTGTTTGTGAGAGTTTCTGCAGGGGAAGTTTTGGTTTCACTTACTAGAACGTTAGTGGTATACGAGACGTACGAACTGTATCTTTTGCGAGACAAAAAAAGCGAGACCGAATCGATGAGACAGACGCGGCTTCCTTTTGATTCTTCGAGCTCCCGCCTGCTGCTTTATGGGCAATAATGTGGGAAAGGTGCGGCGGTAGTGGTGTGTGACGTGTCATTGGAGCTGCTATTGGTGGTCACGGGCTGGCTGGTGTGTGGCAGATGTATACCTATTCACACTCCCTTGTCCTCACCACACCACGCCATGCCATGCCATGCCATGCCCACCACTAGCCACATGTTGGGGACGATCCTTTCGCTTTTCCTTTCTACCTTACACGAGCCTCAGCTTGATCTTCCGCTTCCCCGTACTCTCCTCTGCCTCGTCATTGATCCGCACCCTGACCTTCTCAAAGAGTTCCACTTTCCTCTCCACCTTCTGCCCCGTGACCTGCAGCGAGTACTCCTCGCCGTCGAAGATACTCTCCGGCTCCCGCTCGCCTTCGCCGGCCATGTCGGACAACCGGATGAGTCCTTCGATGCCGAATCTCGGCACGAAGACGACGAAACCGTTGCTGAAGATGCGCATCACGAAGCCGTCTTCCTCGATGATGCGGCCCTTGAGCGCTTGCCCGACGTAGTATTCGACGCTCGCTCGGCCGGCCATTTGTGCGTTGCGATGTCGCACGTTGATGTTCTGGCAGACGCCTTCGAGCTTGGCACGGGATTGCAGACTTGCGTCTAGAGGTTCGTAATCGATGGCGGCCGCGAGTTGACGGTGGGCTTCGAGGTCGGCATAGCGACGGATGGGAGACGTGAAGTGCGTGTAGATTTGCGACGCGAGGCCGTAGTGGCGGAATTCGGGGTAGGCTTGAGTGCCGGAGCAGAAGTACTCGGCGCTCATCATGCACCTGGTGGCGAGGATGCGGACGAGGGTGTTGAAGAAGGGCTCCTTGGGGTCGACGCAGGCGTCGAGGCTATCGGCGAGGGCTTTGGACGAATCGGTGTGGAGCTCGAGACCTTTCTTGACTTTGAGCTGGTTGCTCAATTCTTCGAAGTTGTTCTTGGGTGGCGCGGCGTGGCGACGAAGGAGTGCTGTCTGCGGGAAAGCTTCGTAGTTCTTGCCTGCTACGCTGATGTTGGCGAGCAGCATGAACTCTTCAACGAGCTGGTTGGTGTCCAAGAGTTGCTTCGTCTTCACATCCATCGGATCAGACGTTTCACTTTCCATTTCCACCCTTACTTCTGGGCTTGCAAGATTCAGCGCACCGGCCGCCATTCGCTTTGCTCGTAACTTCTTCGACAGGGCCATCAGGTGGCGCATCCCCTGTGTGAGATCGTCCGTCTGAGACTTGTCGTCAATCCGAAGTTGTGCTTGTTCATAGCTAAAGGCTTCTCTGCTCCGAATTACGCTCTTGGTAAAGGACGCGTTCACAATATCGGCGTTTTGGTCCAGCTCCCAGATGACACTGAACGCGTAGCGTTCCACGTACGGCTTCAAAGAGCATAGATCAGTGCCAAGAAGCATCGGAAGCATGTCTATGCGCTTATCAACAAGATACACGGTCGTGCCACGGAGTGACGCTTCCTTGTCCATGGCGTTGTTCGGCTTGACGAAATGTGAGACGTCTGCAATGTGTACGCCCACCTCAAAGTTGCCGTTAGGTAGCTTCTTGGCGTGTAGAGCATCATCAATATCAACGCAGCCGGGGGGATCAATAGAGCAGACTAAAAGATCACGAAGATCCCGTCTGCTCTTCCATCCCGGATCAGAGGTGTTCGCGGGCACTTTCCAGTCGTGACCTTCGGCTGGGAGGCAGTCCAGAACCGACTTCGGGAATGGTCGATACTGCACATCCCATTCCAGAAGTAGGGCCTCCGTCTCAGCACCCTTCGTCTCCAGCTCACCCAAACTACGGACAAAGTGGCCGACAGGGTATCGAGACTCCCGGTCCCACGAGTCGATTGTCACGAGCACGCGCTTTCCAAGCAGCTCGCCAGCTTGGCGAGTACGAACTTTGATTTTTGGAATCCGCTTGTCCATCGGAATAAGAAAGACGGTCTGTTGGGAGCGGCTCTGCTTTGCCTCTGCACGAACAGAGTCCTTGTCAACGTGGCCCACATACTGCCGCCAGTTGCGTTTAATGACACCGACGACCTTTGCCGTGGGCTGAGGCTTGCCTTCTGCCACCTTTCCATGCGCTCTCTTCGCTGTCTCTTGCAAGGCCTTCCGTTCTTGTTCCGTGACAACAGCTTCAGCAGATTCGTCTTCGTTCTCAGCGTTTTCATTCTTATTGATGTCTTCCTCCTCAATGACTTTGTTTGAAGGTGCCTTCCACTGGTCCTTTGGGAGCAATTCAAGCACAACTACGTCGCCCGACACGGCACGATTGCTGTTTTCCCTGCCTTGGATGATGAGCGGGCGGTCAAAAGCTGGAACGTGCACAGTGCCTTCCAGATAATTGTAAGGCGATACACTGAAGGTGCCTTGATATAGAGTACCAGCTTTGATGCCAGTGAGCATTGCCGACATAGACATGTACTCAGGGTATAGCATCTCCGCCTTTGTATCTCGAGACGCGCGGTGCTCTCGGTTTGAAGCCACCATGTCGAGCAGACGGTCGGCGTCTGGCAAGTCCGAGACATAGTCGTGCAGGTTAGAAGCAGTAACTTGGTCGTCCTTTGCCTTGCGCAGACAGTCTCTGTCGTCCGTCAACATGACTACAGCGGGACAACGTGCACTCTTCCGAGCTTTCGTAGCTTGCTGCAAGTGCTCGCTGTACCAGGCGCATGCTTTCCGGATAGCTCGATCATTACGATCATTTATCGATTCACCTGATTCTCTCGACGCGTATGTCTCCAGTCTGAAGTCGTTGAAGAACACGTAGAATCTCTTGCTCTCATTCTTGGTCAAGGCAATCAGGCGGTGGTATAGCGGTAAAGACCGATTCTTTACCTCTTCCAGGACCGTCTGCAAGACGACTACGTCTCGAACAGCGACCTCACTCTCAAACAGATCCATGGCAGAGAGAAAAGCATTGGTATCTGGTACAAGATAGTGGCCTTGAGGAAACTGCCGAGTCCCAGATGGAGTAGCGGACAGGACAAACGGCTCCCTCTTGCCATGGAAACCGGTTGGCGCCAAGTCGATGCATGCCGAGCAGAGCTGTGAAGAACATGGGATATCTTGTCGGAGGTATAGTTCGCGGACGACCTTCTGTACTTTTCCCGACTTGAGCGTTCGCAGATATGTCTTGCTGCTCAGTGTGGTTGTGGGTGTCGTTGACGCGGCATACGATCGCTTGAGGGAGGTCATCTTTTCGTGATCCTGTCGAGTGTCTGCATCCAGTTCCAATAAGCCTTCCTGTCCGTGACTGCTGCTGTTGGTGATGTGGAAAAGGGATGCACTGTCTCGCGAAACTTTCGCGTGCAGCCCGAGGATTGACGTCGATGTCGGTGACGGGACTACCCGACGCCGATGCAGGGTCTCTCGTACGCTTGGTTCGCCACCGGCAACCTCATGCGCCCTCTTGTCTCCGCATCACTCTCCTCGACCTGAACAACAACATCATCCTCTGCCCTCAACTCTCAACTCGCGCGCTCTGGGCGCACCAAAGATCCCCTTAGCATGCCTCCACTCTCGCATGCTTGGCATTCCTTGATTGCCAAACATGCAAAGAGTCTGAAGTGAGCAAAGTCGACCCACTAGACATCAGCTTCACGACTGACGGTGACGCAGGGCTGCCTTGTCGAAAGGCATAAAGGCCGTCGACGCACAATTGCAGCAGGCCACTCAGCCACGAGCTGCCCTCCAGCCTGTACTCGTTCGCAACACGCCAAAGCAACCGCTGCATCCGCTCGCTCGCATCAGACAAAGCCAGTCGCGCTGGTACTCCACCGCCCGTAAATCGTTCGATAGCACCGTTCGCCATTTTACCTCTGCCGCGACTGGTAAGTCCGGCGTCAAATACGACAAGGCTTCCTTCCCGAAATCGACAGCCGGTTCATATGTTCGGTCATCCTCTGGACGAGCCCCATTTGCTTCCGCCTTGCGACCAAACTTGACGGGAGGTACCTTAGGAAGAACAGCAGGAGGATACAGCTCTGGTGGAGCAGGAGGTGCGAGATACTTCTCACATGGACCAGCGTCTCAAGCGCAAGTGGTGCAGAACGTCTCGCAGGCTGTCCGAGCATTCTTCATCTCCGGCCAGAAGGCACAGTTCGATGGGATCGACACAAATGGCGAAAAGCGCTTCAAGGCTGTCTCCAATTTGCAGGAAGAGACGGATCGGAAAGTGCGCTCGCTACCTTCGGCCACTCCTGGATCCCGCATCGAGTTCGCTATCAACCCTACCATTACTGCCCTTACGACCTTGAGCTCTGTTGCTGGTTTTACTGTTTTGGAGTCTGGAACTCAACAGGACCACCTTAACACTGATGGTCTCTTGAACGTGCTCTCAGTCGATTTCTCGAGGGCCCTTAAGGATCTTGCGGCAGTACTCAATAACCTGAAGCGCCTTTCGGCTCTCGGGGATCTTCCAATCACTTACGAGGGATCGCACTTGCGCGTACATTTCCCCGGATGCGATGCGGACTCGGTAGAGCGTCTCTGCGACGAGCTGAACGTGCAAAGAGGCACTGTCATCCAAGACGAAGCGTTTGATGCGTTCGCTGGAACCGAAATTGCGCTGCTGTTCCCGTTCGCGCCGGGCAACGAATCTTCGCAACCCGCAGAGGAATCCGATTGTCAGGATCTGTTCGAACAGGCCAAACCTGTCATGGCTCCACAACGGCATGTCATCAGTCTCGATGATATGCTCAGCGCCGCTGAAAGCCCCGCATACTCCACCCAATCCGATACCGGGTTCGAGGACGTGTTGATGGAGGAGAGCCCGTGGCTACCTTCGTCCTCATCCGGATATCATTCAGTACATTCGGCGAGCTTGTCTGGTTCAGAGAAGCAAACCCCGCTGGAGTACCAAGGCTTCGAGGGAATCTACAGATTCATCGAGGAGTTGGATTCGGTGCGGAGGTAGCGACATTTCCCAGTTGTGTGACGATCTTACGCGGTTAAGAATGATATCCCCACTCTCATATGTCGGATCCACAGGACAAGAATATAAAGACATTGATCAACATTATCTTCATTACGTGTGTTTTCATTGCATTTCTTCGTCACTGATGATGTCGCTGTTTCCAGTCTCCTGCTGCATTCAAGCCTCGTTCCTCAGCAACCAGGAATCGTATCGATTCAACTATCTAGTGCTCGGACTCTTTCTTCTCGGGCAACAGCAATCGTGAGATGAACTTCATATCCCACCCCGTGGCGCCTTTCGCGGGATCTGGAAGCCCACTATCTCTGATAGCTAACAAATTGTTTTCGTGAAGCTCAATGGGGTCCAGCCATGCCGCCGGTATAGTCGTCTGCTCTTCCGTCTGTTCTTTTGCCGATCTTCCGTTGATACTGACCGGTACAGTCTGCGACTGATCGACTACCAGCTTCCCCTCCTGGGTTGAAGTCTTGGGAGGCAGAGCTCGCATGCGCAACAGCATGATGAGTAAATCTGCGAAGTGTCCTCCTTGTAGCCAGAGTTTCCTAGGAGGCTCATGAAGAGGCCAGGCGTTGGGCCTCATCTGGTCGGCATCGGAATCTGAATTAGGATTCGAGTCCGCGATTTCGATTGGATCGAGAGACCTGTAGATGCCGGTCATGCGTTCGATGCAATTGAGGAGTAGCACAGACGAAATGTAGGTTGCGAAGCGAGAGACCTGTTGCCGTTGAAGCAACCGGCGTTCGAGTTCGTTCAAGACGACTTTGCTCTGCGCCGAGCAGCGAGTTTCAATCGCCGCTAGCAGCTGGGCAGAGATCAGCTTGCGGCTCCGAATAGCTACAGCAGAAGGGTGGTCGTTTGCGAAATCTTCCACCTCTACCAGCGGTGAGATTGGCTCATTGGTAGCGATGCACTTCAGCTCGATGTCGTTGTGCTGTAGACGGGCTAGCACTGCGGTTTCGGTCCAAAGCTCGATTACGTTTCCCAGTAGTTGGTCTTGCAAGCTGTAAGAGGATCTTGTCGCTGTCGCATCAGGGGAATCCGCAATTTGATGCTCCGCCTTGATCATCTCCTGTGCCTGCTCGATGGTGGCCCTCAAAAATGTGCAAGTCTCCTGAACAGCACAGTCCCTCACGCTTTGTTTGAGGTGACTTTCGACTTTAAGTCCCACTCCCTCTACAAGCACCACGATGTCAGATGAACTTCGCTCTCCATCAGCATGCTGAAAATTCGGAGCTGTGGAAGTTTCCTTGGAGTAGTTGGCCGTATATCTTCGTGCAGCTAACGTCAAAGGCACACCGGAAACAGAGAAGAGCTTTGCTTCAATGCAGGCGGACAACGGCTGTAAAAGCATCCCATGCACAGCGCCGGCTACATCGATAGCAGCTCTGGCATGAAATAAGCCAGTGGACCAGAGCGTGAATTCGTCTGCAAGTCTAGTCCGGAGACAAGCGCCTTTCCAAACGCGCGCGGACTCGACGCTCTTGCAGGTGTTGCATGGATTTCCTTCCGAGCAGGGCTTCTTCAACATGCGACAGCGCAAACAGGCACCACGTTTGCGGATCTCCTGGACTTCCTTGCGTCGACTATCGGTGAATCGATTGCGTATCTTGCTTTTCGCTGGTCTCTGTATCATTCCGAACCCAGGGTTTGCTTCATCGAATGGTAGCATGATTGAGAGTCCTCCAGCAAATGCGGCTGCGAAGCTGCCATTTGCGGGAGCCCAGGACACGCCATGGCTTTCTGATGCGGCACTCGACTGATTCAATTCGGATACAGGCGTATTTTCCTCCAGTTGTGGCTCGAGTCGATCTGGGCTGCGCTCTTTGCGCTTCAAGTGCTCATTGGCAGCGGAAGCCGTCCGCACGAGTGGCGAAGGCCCAACAGCGCCCGTTTCCTCATGCTCCGGCACAGGCGGACTATCTGGAAGAATTGAACGAGCGCGCCCATCAACAGGATCTAAGTTAGTGGGACTCGCGATATCGTTTGAATCTTCCTTGCAGGCCGCTTTGAGTTGCGCCAAAAGGTTTTGCTCGACCAAGTCCTCTTCGGCATCGAAGATGGGTTGCTGCTGGGCTGCATCGAAGTGATTGTGATAGGCTGAGTAGTTCAAGTGCTGCCGAGATACCTCAGCCAAGGTATCGAGAGCTGACTGCTCTCTTTGCAGAAAAGACGCAGGTACTTCGTACTGCACGCTGTCGATCTATGAATGTCAGAGTACCCGAGCCGAGAGATCTTTCATCACGAAACAGCACCTACCTGCTCGATCTGCTCGGCATTACCTGGACTTTGGATTCCATATCCGGTGGGATGCGACGCTTCCAAGTGCGTCTGGCTCATGGCACGAAAGACAACCTGGCGATCTTCCTGTGACACGTTCGGACATCTTCGCAGGATGTGGCTCATGAGGCCGTCCACTCGTCCTTTGGGGAACTATTGAGATGTCAGTGGAGAGCATGGCGTCGACTTGGGAGCTGTCTCACGAATTCCTTGCACCTCTTGCACGTATGGGAGTAACGGTTGCTCGCGTCCGGCAGTTTCTGGCCACGCTCAAAATACTCTTGGACAAGAGCGTTTGGTCTTCGGCCCATTGCGTCTGCCACAGCCGCGCGTGCGACTGCTCACAGATGGTGGGTATTGAGGGGGGGATGTGAGATCTGGAATGATGTGTCTTGGTAGAGGGTGGAGTGGGAACAATATCGAGGGCGGTGAGCCGAGATGCAGCACGGGGCAAGCGCAGACAGGCAGTTTCCCTATCTAAGGTATCCAGGACAGCAGCAACAGCCCACTAGCCACCGTGCCTTCCTTCCGAGGGCTGAAGACCAATGCGCCTTCCCGCTTTGATTTCACCATGGTTTGCCTAGTAACAATCTTGCTGCTTCTCCGCGCCCTCCTCCGGACTACTGAGCTGGAGACGTGCAGCCGACACTCTGCTTGCGGCCCGGTGTTTATCCGTTTTCTGCGCAGGGCGGAGAGTCTTCAAAAGGGGACGACGGCACGCGATCTGACGTCCGTCCGTACAGTAGGTAACTGCTGAGAAATCGACGCAGAGAGACCTCCTCACCACATCCACGAGCACCCGGACGTCCGGTCCGGGCTGACGACGCGGAGACCGACCCACAGACCGGTAGCTCCGGGTGCTGTCGAGGCAGCACCTCATCGGCGCATGCGTCGGCGCCGGCGAATCCTTCCTCCGGTGGAACCTGAATCTGAACCTGCACCTGCCCTCTCCACGCTTCGGCTCCGATCTGATCTGGCTCTGGCTCTGGCTCTGGCTCTGGCTCTGGCGCTCTGGCTCTGGCTCTTCTCTGTACCTTCCCAGGACGACTCGCGACTTCGTCCTGTACCCCCAAACTCTCTGCGCCGACATGGAATCAGGCGGGCAGACGGGCATACCCATGTCCGAGGGAGCTTCCACCTCGCCGGCCATGGCCTCCAACACGCCCGATCGGGGCGAATTGAAGCGCAAACGACAGCCACGAAATTCGGTATAAGTCATGACCCGATACGCCCCGTCCGAGACATGAACTTACCCTTCCTCTCGCGCAGGCTTGCCAGTCGTGCTCGGCGCTGAAGATGAAGGTGCATTCGAACCGCAGCGCTCCCGTGTGTGAATGCTGGTGCGGTCGGTGTCGCTGACCAGCATCGCAGTGTATCTCGACCCCGAATGGCAAATGCGAAAGGTAAGTAGTCTCGTCCGTACCTTGCCTTGCCTTGCTCTGCTGTGCTTTGCTTTGCAGGCAGGCAGGCAGACAGGCAGGCAATGAAGCTTGTCACAAGCTGCTGCAGGCCCGCTCAAACATTAAGTTCGATGCCACGGCGCCATCAGCTCCTCACACCATTCATCGCCCGCACTCTCTGCGTCTGTCCCCTTCTGAATAAGCATCCCCTCTCCTCCTCTTCTCTGCATCGACTCTCCCCTGCCGCCCTCACTGCTGCAGTCCGCCTGCTTTCTGCACTCGCTCGACGCGAAGATGGCACGGCAGATCGCTGACCAAGTGCTTGCAGATGCAATCGAATGGACAGAGATTGTGTCCCTGCCATCCCAAAGCCCCGAAAACGGCGTGGAGAGAGCGGAGTCGGTGTCGACTCTGAGGGCGTGAGTCTCTTGGAGTTTGCAGGCCCTTCAACCGCTGCTGCTGGTCCGCCTCCCAAGTTCGATCCACCGCGCCAGACTCAGTCCGAGGATGTGACCGAAAGGACTTCCTTACTCGCGCGACATGACTTGTCGCATACCGACAGCAAGTCATTCCTGACCCTCTTCTCCCAAGGTCTCGGTAATGTCGCTGTAAGTGGTCCTCTTTCGTCTGTACTCATATGGATAGCTTGGTCCATTCCAACTGCAGCATCTCATGTCGAAGCTTGTCTTGCTAATTCAAAGACGTCCAAAGGCATGTGAGGACCTCCTGCAAGGCGTAGACTACAACTTTGTGGGAAGCTGCTTCACCATCTTTCGTCAATTAGCTCCGCATTTTCCCTTCGTTTGGCTTCATCCGGGCGCAGACACAATCGGTGGGCCAACACTTCTCCTAAACTCCGATTTCTGAATCTACTGACTGGGATTCAGCCATGGTTGCACGCAGACCATGCCTCACGCTGGCGATTTGCACAGTGTCATCCGCCTCGAATCGCGACATGCAGTCACGATTAAGTCAGGCGTTCCAGTATACACTTTCTTCGAAAGTCATTCTGGGAGGACAGCGTAGTCTAGACTTGTTGACAGGCCTACTGGTGTACCTAGCCTGGCATCACCAATACATGTCACAGCCCCAGATCTACCAAGAGTTGTACCTGTTGGCCGGCATGGCGGCCGATCTGGGCGTGTATGGCACGAAACTAGAGCCTCTGGACGCCAGCAGTGCTCTGGAACGGGATCGTGCGTTCGTTGGCTGCTACTATCTGTGTTCCGGCCTCTCTGCCACGGGGTTCGACAAGCCAAGTCCCCTGCGGTTCAGCGACAGTCTTCGGCTATGTGCAGAGCGAGCCGCAGCGGCAAACATGGTCCCTTCTGATTCCGCTCTTGTCTCTCTATTAGAGCTCATGCATGCTCTTACTGACATGGAAGATGCACTTCGAGAAGACGCGCAAACAGCACGCGCTAGCTCATTGCAATTCATTGACTTGCACGTTAGAGCGACCAACCAGCGACTGAAAGCTCTGAAGAGAGAGCATCCTGCTTTAGCCGGCTCACTGGCGTTCTCGGCTGCGAACATACATATTTACCAAAGGTTGATGCGGGTCAGCGAAACGCCAGACTATCCCACTTTGATTCAGTGTGCTTGCTCGATAAAAGAATATGTTGACGATATACTGGCTCGGCCGCCATCGATGTTGCACCGAATCTCGATCACGGATTGGACCAATCTGATGGAAATCCTGGTTCTGATGGCTCGTGTCTCCAAGGCACCTCCCACGACTGGCGGATGGGAAGCAGGCGCGTTGACATCCATGCTTCAGCCTGAAGCTGGACTCGACGCACTCTGTTCCCACATGGCGTCTGCGCCCGCAAATGATACGCTCTCACCTCGACACGAACAGCTGCTCCAGTGGCTCCGCAACGTGAGCGATAGTATTAAGAGGCGATTTCTTCATGAGACAGGCGAGAGCACATGGGGACAATACGGCAGCGGAGACCAGCGATCCTCTTCAGATGGGCGATCGCGTCCCGGCGACGAGCAAGCCAGGCAGCCCGACATACTCAACTTCCTTGGCAATGGCGTACTGGACTTCAACTCTTGGAGCAGTCTCACCGCACGATGACAGATGATGGAACAGAACAAAGACACCCGCAGATATCGCTGGTACGAATAGAGCCGCGTGGCTTCCAATAGGCACTACTACAACTCGAATACATCGTCCCTGCAGGCAGCCCGCGTGTGGGCCTGGAATTAACCAACCACAGTGCAACTGCATAACAATTTAAGTTCCCACCTGACAGACGAGTTTTCACGAGTAGGGAAACTGAGACCGATAGCTTATGACGCATCGTGCTCAACTCATTCGATGCTGTGCTCTGTGCAAAACCCTTAACTTCCCGTCGTGCAGCTTCTATTATTTATTGAAAGAGATCTAGAGGCTGGGATGGAGCCACACGCACAGCCGAACAAACTCGGACGGTTTGGCTTTCCAATTGCGGACGTGTCCGGACCCTCCGCCCAAAGCCAGAATAAGCAGCATCATGCCCGTTGCATGACCTCCCATTCGTCTGGATATCAGCACGATTGTTGGAGCTTTGCCTTTGACTGGATCCCGGCGCTCGTGAGCTCCGGCGGCGAAGACTTAATGTCTCAGCTACGGGGTTGTAGGCTGTTCTAAAACTTGCGACTCTCAACATTAGTTTCCAAACATCTCGCGCTTCAAGCTAGTGGTTCTTGTACAGCGTCTTCGCACGTTGCAGTATCATCTCGACGGCAGCTACCGCTGTTTAGTGCTATTCCACTCGCTGTTGCCCTGGTGTTTGCTAGGATTCTTCGGAGGACAAGAACATTCCGCTGTCGGAAGACGCTGTACAAGAACCACGGGCTTGACGCTGGAGATGTTTCGAAACTAATGTTGGAAGTCATCGGATGACAACCCGGCCATCTGGGTGGAAGAAGAGGAAATATCCGGCTACGAACGCAAGCTATCTTGCTTCTCAAACCAGGCATATTCATACCGAAATGGTCACGAATATGTCGCACGGCGAGTACAGATCTCTACCATTGCTTCGAAGTCCGCTTCTAGGCCGACAAGAGCCGCACAAGAATAGGAAAGATGACGAGGACCTCGAATTGAAGCCCCTGCATGAATCGCACGACGAGGCGAATACTCAATCTGTGCAAGACAGTGCAGAATTCCACCGACACGCGGAGACCACCAATGCAGAGTTATTTTACGACCTTTTCCTTGTCGCCAACTTTGCAGTCTTCACCAATGTTCACGAAGTGAACGATGGCAGAGCCTTGAAGCAGTATGTTGGATTCTTCACAATCCTTTGGTAAGTGGCCAACGGAGACCGGTTTTGGAGGGGGTGTGCCTCGTGGGAGCAATGCAGCTGACGACCTCAAGGTTCACCTGGTACCAAGTCAGCCTGTATGACGTTCGGTTTGCAATGGATTCGGTCTTTGAGCGCGCCGCCCGTGCTCTGCAATTTATGGTCATGATATCACTGGCCATAGTTGGTCCAAAATTCGACGTTGGTCAGAGAGCAAGGCCAGGGAACGAAGGGCAAGCTCCGTCACTGCCATACTTCCAAGCCCTCACGATCGCGCTTATGATCAGTCGACTGGTGCTTGTGGCACAGTACCTACAGGCGATGTGGTTCACAAGAGGATACAAGAAGACCAAACTACCCATGCTCCTGGTGGCATCGACATACTTCGCCGCAGCCATGGTATACCTTGGACTCTTCTGGACTTTCCACCAGGTCAATAGGAAAGGGGGAAATATCTCGTACATCACTTGGTACTTCGTCGCCATCCTCGAGACCATAATCGCTACTACCGTGTCGTCCGTCTGGAGGAATATTAGCTTCAAGGGAACCCATCTCGTTCAACGTATGTCGCTACTGACGCTCATCATCCTGGGCGAAGGCGTGATGGGCGTAGCGAAGAAGTGCCAGATGATCGTCAAGAGCGACAACGGCCTCGAATTCAGCGCTTCGACCATCGGAAACGTCATCTGTGCCGTCCTGATACTCTATTTCATCTACATGATCTACTTCGACTGGCTGGAAGACGAGCATTTCGGTTCCATTCGACAGCAGATCTGGTCGTTCCTCCACTTTCCATTGCATGTTGCACTGGTCTTGGCGGTCGAAGGGGTTGCGCAGTGTATTACATGGCGTGTAAGTGATTTCCGGAACCCCCTTTTTCTGCGGCGGCGGAGAGCTTCGAAGACTTGTAGTTGATGACCCATCGACCACAGGCTGCAGTCGAGCGCACCGATCAACTACACGACCAGTACTCCCTCTGGCAAACCCTCACCCCAACATCGCCCGCCTCGGCGTTCGACGACATCGCCAACCAAATCAACGAAACCGCAACAGACATCATCTACCGCGGCCTGTACATCACCAACGACCTGCACGAAACGCTCGAGGGTTTCAACAATCTCGCAAACGCCTTCAACGCGACCTCCATCATCGCCAACGGCACCAACGATTACCCGCTCTCGCGAGAAGCCGTCGACTGGGTCTACTTTACCCTGACCAAGACCATCTTTAGCATCGCCGGCTTCTCGGCTCCCGACGAGGACAGCGCGGAGGCGAAACTCCACGAGACCGAAGTCGTCGATTTCGCGGACCAACACGCCGCAGCGGAAGCGGCGGAGGCGACGGAGAAGTCGGCAAATGTCTTCTTCTTGACATATGTGAGTCTATGCCTGCCTCCCCGACTCGAGAGGGATCTCGATTGTAAGAGAGTCTGGGGCCCCAAAAAAAAAAAAAAAATTCAACTGACATGGAGGACCCAAGGCATACTTCTTCATCTCGATCGGAATCGTAGTGATTCTCTGCTGTCTCATAGCGGCGCTGAGCCAGCGGAGGAAGCGATGGTATCACTGGATCCGGCTGGGACTGAGCACCCTGGTGGGGTTTGGGCTGTGCCTGCTCACGGCGATGGAGGCGGAAGGGCAGGGACCCGGAGCGAGCTTCATCCTCAGTCCGTGGTTGCTACCGACCGTGACGCTGTGCTTGTTGATCGGTAAGTCTCCACTCCCACATATCGTTCGCAACGGATTTTTTTTCGCAGCGCTAATGGTTGCGTAGTGGTCGTGTTGAATAATGTGAAACAAACTCATCCGGACGTAATCAAAGGGAAGAAGGGCAGGAAAGAGGCGAGCGCCAAGGGATAGGATTGCTTTTGCATTTTTTGCGAATAATAGACTCGGGGTTGAATTAGATAATACTCGGAACCATCCATCCGCCGTTCAGCAGATTCGGTGCTCCGGCGGCCGCCACGGTACTCCGAGAGCCGCGAAAATCTTCTTCTCGTCCTTGCCTTCCACGAGCTCCCCCTCGGTGAGCTTCACCCTTCCCGGTCCTCTCATGACGCCCTTGTACAAGCCTCGCTGGTTGAGCCGCATACCTTTGGTACTCGCGAGCAGTCGCAGGCTTCGATTGAAAATGTCATTCCCGGTGAAATAGATCAACGCAGCACCCAGCTCCTCCGAGGGGACCAGCAACAGATCCAGACGTCTCCAGGTCGTGGAGCCTGGGAGACACGACGCTCCGTGCCATTTGCTTCCGTCGTCGCGCGAGGTGATGGCCAAGCTGGCGACGAGGAAGCCATCTGCGGTGAGCTGTGGCACGAGCTGTCCGAGAGCGATATTGCGCAGATGATCGGCCTTGGTATTGGGACGCGTGATGATGCAGTCGATATCGCCCGAGTCCTTGGCGCCGCGTCGAAAAGAGCCCCCGATGATGACTTCGAACGCTGGGTCGATCGCGCGGAGTGAATTGCGGATGATGTTCCCGTGTCGTTGAACTTCTTCGCGGGGAATGCGTGAGTTGAAATCTTCATAGTGCTCGATACCGATGCGTTGATTGTCTGTCAAATTCGCTTTTTGCAGTAGTTCATCGAGATTGGTGTAGCCTTCGTCGACCCACTTGGTTGCTTGTACGATTCCAGCGCCATAAACTTTCATGAACGTCTGCAAGACTTGATCACTAGGCTCGGCACGGGCTTCATCCAGCCTTCTCAGGCGATTTGTCGAGGCAATCTCTTCGATTTTGACAGCGAGTCGCTCTCCGATGTTAGGGAGAGCGTGTGCTTCTTCCTTGGTGCAGACTTTGCTCGGATGGTTTCGTAGCATGGCTATGGCTTTTCTGTAGGCCCGTATTCGCCACTCATCTCCGGTCTGGCCGTAGTAATCTGCCATGGACTGCAAGATGTCGATCGTCTGCTGGTTGGGATTGTTGGGGTTATCGCCGGTGTGCTTCTGCATACACTGAAACCTGTCTTCTAGTTTTCGAACCTTGTTCTTTCGCTTGGCCAAAAATTGCTCGCCTGCTCTCCGCTCATCGTCGCTGTTGTCTGGTCCTTCGGAGCTCATTGGTTTGAGGTCCTCTTCGTCATCGAGTGGAATGTGCTCCAGAGCCTTCGCCCGTTCTATGGCCTTGTCCAGCTCTTCGCTGACTTCGATCTGAGTCTCATCAAAGCTATCGGCAA
Organism: Lecanosticta acicola; assembly: GCA_963674455.1. Taxonomy (NCBI): domain Eukaryota; kingdom Fungi; phylum Ascomycota; class Dothideomycetes; order Mycosphaerellales; family Mycosphaerellaceae; genus Lecanosticta; species Lecanosticta acicola. Next base: position 24,201 of record CAVMBE010000126.1, read on the forward strand.
TACGATCAGAAGCATCGGGCTTGTCATCTAGTAAGGGCCCTGGTGCAGCTGGCTTGGTATTTGTAGTTTCACTCCTGTATGCGGGAGGTGTTGCTTGGCGTCGACGAGCGGCCTCCGACTTACCAGCGGGCTTGAGCTGAGGAGAAGTGTTCGAATTCGCTGAAGCTGGTCTTGAAATTGAAGGAGGCTTGAAATCACTCACAGCGAATCGGGTTGATGTTGGGTCAAGCAATGTTCGATAGCTGATGCACTCAGCAGTGTAGTTTTCGGAGACAACGGCCACGCTTGATGGAAGGCCTTTCAATTTCAAGTACTTGATGAGTTGAGAGACTGTCAACGAACTGTCCAAGATGACATGGGTGACGAGAACCTCGTTCCACGACTTCAGCCATGCTGCTCCATGCTCAAGGCTTTTGACAATTCTCATGCGACGAGCTGGATTGGCGTCGTTATTTGGGAAGAAGTAGAAGTGAAGTCCAGAAAAGAGCTTCTGCTCCTGAGCTGGCGCAGTGGAAGCAGGAGCCTCTTCACGTCTTCGCTTCTCAGGAGCCTTGGAGGATGCTGAGGTTGGCCTTGGAAAGTCGGAGACACTCTTCCTTAGACCGCTTGGAATGGGTGGACGATTTGGCATTGTCCTTGTAGGATCTGTGCTCGATGGAACCGCAAATGGATCATCCTTCCCACCGACCCGGGTGTCGGAGTTCGAGCGTGCTAATGACCTAGATTTGGAAGTGGAATTGGAGAAGACAACCCGTGAGGGCGAGGGCGGTGGTCTGCCAGCAGTCTTATTCCATCTAGCTTTGGAAGCATCACGACCTGGATCGGGCGCATCGTCGTCTTCGCCTGGGTCATCGTACACATCGAACGCTTCCCTCTTCCTCTTCAAGTAGTCGATCTGGCGCTGCTCCATCGCGGCGGGAAGTTCAAGGTGCTCTTTGCGGGCACATGCATCTCGCGCAGGACACGGCAGTTTCTGGGCGCGGTAGTCTAGCGAAGTTGTGCGATTGCCGGCAGTTTAGAGTTGCCAGAGACATCACAGACATGGTGTTGTGTTGCAAGGTACCGGTACCAGTCCAGGCAGCAAAAGCCGAAGTTTACCCGAAAGCTTATTGTCCGGGCCGCTCCCTCCCTTCCTATTGTCAAGTCCCGCGTTTCTATTGTGAGGTCGCTGCTTCCCTCCCATCAAACACAGAAAGTTCTGTGCGTACTGCACAGTGCTGTGCATCGGTTGCTTCTAGCAGGCAACCTTCCAGCATGATTGGCTCCCCTTCTGTGACTTGGGAAGGTTTGCGCACGAGGTGTGGCTGGCTGGAAGGCTGACGCTCCTCACAATACCAACAACACACCACAATAGGAACCCTATTGAGCCTGGTCACTATAAGTCATGTCTTTCTGCTTCTCCATTCCTCCCCTCTTCCTCTCTACTTTCACATCTAACATTGACCCCTCTGCCTTAACTTTCAAAACGCACCTTCCTTGCGGTGGACCTTCTGAGGAAACTGCGACTCCCACCCTTCCCGAAGGAGACGACCTGGGATAGAGCAACCCGGCAAGGCCAAACGCTCTCCTCTGCCTGGCCGTCCCACTTCAAGACACCCTCTACAAATCTACCGCATCGACCTCCAATCCGACCCATCCAAGAACATACGTGTTCCACAATGGACTCCGCCGCACACCTCACCCAAAAGCTCCTCGCAGAACGAGCACGCAATCGACAGCAACACCAACAACAACAACAAGACCCACCACCGCCCTATTCCGAGTCCGACAACGACGCAGACCCCGACTCCGACGACGAAGAGGACGAAGAAGAAGGAGAAGATTACGAATCCCCCATGAAACTCGTCATCAACGCGACAAACACCATCAAGGGGTCCAACAACCTCGTCCCGACCAACAACCCCAGTCCCCTCGCGGATGCTTCCAAGTTCAGCACCCTGCTTCTGCATGCCATCAAGCAGATCGATGCTGCCAACGCTGCGGACTCTACCAAGCCGAATCGAGGACTGAAGGTGGATTTGACCATCAATTGTGGTATAACGGTCATCGGTGATCGGAACGTCGTGGGAAATGTGGGCTTGAAGCCCAAAGGTGCTAGCGCAGGATCAGCATCAGCATCAGCTTCCACGGCTGTCGTTGCGGGCGCAAAGAGAAAAGCGGAAGACGGCGTGCCTTCAGAAGCCGAGCCGGCTGTGAAGAAGGTATCAATGGGCGAAGACGACCACGCGTGAGACGCAGGAAGGAAGCGTGTTGAAGCAGAGCTATGTCGGAATTATTATGCTTGGACGTTAGGAGGCGTGGGTAGGCGAGCATTTCTCACTTTAGATGATCATCTTTATTGCTATGCCTAAGCGCTGCTGTTGGCCATCTGCTTTTGCTGTTGTTACACACTGCTTATTTAGCAGAGGATCTCATGATAGCTACCTTGCCACCATACGGCCCAAAATTCCAATGGTCCAGGCCACCTCACCAAGCCACTGCTATCAATTGCCACTTCCAGTTGCTTCGCCACGCTAATGCCCAAACACCATCATGGTGGATGGTGAGCTTGCTAACCATGCAACTTCCTCAAGAAATTTCCATTAGTCTGCATTGACCAGTGTCCGCCACGCCTGTCATGTTACCGGAGTGCCGCTTGGTTGCAACAAGGACTGGCGCTGGCCATATCCCGTGCTAAGGTAGCTGCCAACACCCGCCGCGCCCGGATAATTGCCACCAGAACCCCCGTGACCCTCAGCAGCAAGCCTCCGCTCGCGATACTTGCGCCCGTTGATAATGTTCTGCAGGCGCTTTCGTTCCCGTGGCTCAGTGATCTTCGTCCAGTCGAGATCCTCTCCGGGCTCGGCATAGTTGATGATATCAGCCATGGTGTTGGCGCTAATCTGTCCTTGGCCACCGGAAGAGGCACCGGTATAAAGATGAGAGGAAGGATTGAGGTCTTCCCGTTGCAGTCGCGGCGTCTGCGTCGGTGTCGATTGTGGGAAAGGTGCGAGATCCGACTGGAGGTGTGTGAGTTGGCGCGACGGTGCTGGCGGTTGGCCGTATTGCGGCATATTGGCTTCGCGGGAGCCCTGGTTCTTCTCATGAAAGAACAGTCGATCGTTCCAAGGGGGTAACCTCTTGTCGCGCTCGTAAAGGAGACCGCAATTGTGACATAGAGTCTATCGCGGTGGTCAGTTTCGTGGAATGGCAGTTTACATGGTGTGGTTGCACTCACTCTGGGTCCGTTAGGGCCGTCGCGAACACCCCATATCGCGGATCCCCAAACGTTACAGTGCGCACAACTCCAGTAAGCTCTTTCACCTTCACTGAGTTGACTTGTCGTGCCGCCGAAGCCCGCGAGCTCGGGCGTTTCACGACCGATAGGAGATAAGCTTCTGAAGCGACGCTTCTTCTTTGACCGCTCACCCCGACCCATGCGCTCATCGTCCCCGCCGTTCGCTTGCGACGAACCCAGACCGACAGAGAAGTAATCGCCCAGCCCACTGCTTTGCGCTTGTAACGAATGGCTCGTGGTGAAGCGTGCAGTCTCCCGTCGCTGTCTCCTTATTTGCCGTTCTCGGTCGCCCTCTCGCCTCTCGATCTCTTCCTTACTAAGGACTTCGATCTTCGGCTCCCAATCAGCCCCAAGAGCATCTTCATCGAATCTCCATCCTGCGCCAACTCCTATTGCAGGCTCGGCCGTACCATGATACTCGCAGGCTTCGTTTTCAATCACGCCCCATCCGTCAACGCCACTCCCAACGACACCGGCCAAAGTACCGTTGTTGTCTATCATATCCTTTTTCAATCGCAATGTCGCTTCGTAAATAGCATGCGCCATGTTAGGTACCCATTCACCCGGCAAACCCAAATCTGCACACGTCTGCTTCGCGAAAATCTCTGGGAACCCCGGTGGATGCAGAAGTGACCACTCAAATCTGTCTGTATACAGTCGATTCTGATGATTGATAGACAGTGTTATGACGCAACGATGGCTATCGGCCGGATTGAGAGCTGAGGATGCTGATGGATCTCTGGGCAAAGTATCGGCGGTTGCCGTTAGGTAGGGAGTCGACGTGCCGTTCGGCATTGGAGTTGGTGGGTCTGAGGTGGGTTGTTGGCCGTTGGTTTGTGGAGGTTGAAGCAAGCCAGCACTCGGAGTGTCTGCTTGCATAGGAGTTGAAGAATCTTCCCGCGATCCTGCGGGTCGTACAGAAGGAGTTGGTGCATTCGTGGTCGGCAACGGAGGATTATTGGCCTCCGGCTGAAAGAGGGGGTGAAGCGCAGTGGCTGCGTGCTCTTCAAGCTGCATACGGATCTGCTGGGAGATTTCCATTATCATAGCCTGTTTCCTCATGACAGGGAAGTCCAGTTCCTCGACAAAAGTCTTGGCGAACATGTCTGGCGTTATCAAAGCTTCATGCAAATTCCAAAGAAATTGATCTTTCAGTCGATATGGCGGAGTTGGCTCTGGCGCCTTGTATGCGGGCAGGTTCTCGTCAATACCAAAATCCTTGGCATTGTTGGGCGTCGGGAGTGCAGCCTCTGGGCGGAAGGGCGCTACTTCCAGGTCAATCTTGATTGGTATGAGAGTGGTTGGAAGCGCCGATTGTGTATGCATCTGCCTCTCGGTCAAGACGCGCTTTGGCTTGCCCATCCATTCTCGCCATATTCCTTGCACATCGACCGGCGCGTCTACCTCCTTGCCCAGCTCTTTGACCTTCTCCAACATGGGATCCGGTTCGCGTCGCTGCTGTGCAGTGCGCAAGCCGGTCGCTCGTCTCGGCGCATCGGAATCCTCTATACTGTCGTCGTCGAACTCCTCTGCATAGTTGATCGCGGTCGTGCCCCGTTTGGTGGTGCGCACAGGAGGGAGGACTGTCTGCGGTACGACAGGTGTAAGGAGGGGATTCCCGTATGTGCGGATTCGCGGAGCGTAGCTCGAGACGAAAGCTTGAGGAGCATTGTTGCGGTGGGTATTAACGGCCGCCATGCTGCGGGACACAGGGTCGGCCAGGTGTGGGTTTGGCGAGGCCCTACCAAGGGCCTGCCGTGGAGCGGTATACGTCCAGTGAGCAGTCGCGCGGCGATAATTGGTGGTGGATCGCTATCGCATTTAGACAATCTTGCAAATGAGACAGAGAGAGGGGAGGCGCTCTGGAGGAAGAGGTGGTGAATAGAAGCCGTGGTCGCAAAGTCCGTCGCGTAAGGTAGCGTGTCGACGTGAAGTTCTCTAGCTGCAGCACCACACGCAGGGTAGGGTTTGTGATGCCTGAGGCATGCATTGTCTTCCCGAGATTCCTAGCCAAAACCAGGGCAACCGCGAGCCGGATAGCGCAAAATCAGCGGTTGCAGCCGTCAGGATAGTACTCCGAGGTGCGAAGACGCTGTCAACAATCGCATCGCACCTCACCTAGCACTTGACCTCCCGCTACCGCTTGCCGATGGCATTTGATCCACCACGTCCGTCTCATCGTTCGAAGCCTGGTCACTTGGAACACGCGCAGTCGCTAGCCTACCTTACTCTACGCGCCAACTGGCGTTTCAAACCGATGTCTTGATCGCAAATGGATGGCCAGAGAGCGCATTCGGTGAGACCTTCCTCGCACTCTGCTGCGGTATGACTGCAACAAGGAAGACTTCTCCTTCGAGCCCTCGTCGTCTCTCATACCCATCCCTTGGTCGAGTCAAGGGGAGAACATACTCAGGCGAAGTGCTGAGTTGCTCCCCAGCGGCAATTGGCACTGTTGAATCCGGCGCCTACATTGACGACCAGCCCCATCGAGCTACGCCCTGCATCGTGAATATCGCCTATCGACAGTCGTGAACAAGCCATGGATCAAGCTTTGTCGAGCTTAACAATGGCGCTTTCACACAGCAACAATAGAACAATAAAGCTGTGGGTCACTACCTTCATATAAGTATCCTACCAACTTCTCCTCATCATTCTCGCACCCTCTGCCCTCCAGCTTCAACCACAACACAGAACTGTCGCTCGTTTCCCCCAAGCAAGTCTTCCACCCTCTCGACGAGCACACTTGCACTTCGGAGCTATCAAGTCCAAGGCTTCGCAACAGAGACACTCTCTAGCAAAAACGCTCTAGCCGGCCTAGAAACCCAACATACTTCGACGACAGTCGAGACTCGCGATTCCGACAATCCTCACCTACAAGATGCGTTCCAACACAGCAACACTCGCCATTCTGTCACTCTTGTGCGCCTTGTCTCTCGGCCACATGAAATTGAATCATCCAGTCCCTTTCGGCGGCTCAACACTGTCACTGTCGCCACTAGCAAATGTCAAACCGGGCACCCAGGGAAGCGACTTTCCGTGCCAGCAGCGCCCCGGAGTATACCACATCGATGAGATGAACGACATGAAGGTTGGCGAACCACAGCTGCTCAATCTCACGGGAACAGCGTCTCATGGAGGCGGAACATGTCTTATCAGCGTCTCGCTGGATCTAGAACCCGACTACAAATCGACATGGAAGGTGATTCAAATCTTTGAAGGCGGTTGTCCGACTGAATCAAATGGGAACACCGGCACTCACCCCTTCGCCTTCACTATCCCAGAGAAATTTCCGAATGGCAGAGCTACCCTTTCCTGGACCTGGTATAACCGAATTGGTGACAGGGAGATCTATCAGAATTGTGCTCCCATTGACATAACCGGCGGTGCTGATAACAAAGACTACTACGACCAGCTACCGAACCTCTACCTGATAAACCTTCCAACTTCGGAATGCTCTAGTGTGGAGATGTCCGACCTTGAGATTCCTTTCCCAGGTCAATTTGTTCTCCGAGATTCTCAGAAGCTTGCAAGCGCGAGCGGTCCAAGTTGCGCGGCGTCTGCGGCTGCGATGACCAAGGGCGTCTCCGGTTACAAGACCGCAACCTTGAACGATGGCGCCGCGTACTCTGCTCCAGCCAATGGGGGTGGCAACCAGACAGTCTCGGCTTCTAGCGCCCCTCAAACGACCTCTGCTCCGGCTAGCAATACGGCCTCATCAGTGGCAACCAGCTACAGCGCGCCATCAGAAGCTGTATCTACTGTGACGACCTTGTCCACATCGAGAAAACCAACATCGGTGGCTTCTGCATCGGTCAGCTTTGCAACTATGACTGTCTCCGGGACCGCTGGCATCTTTGGGCCTACTACTGGAACTGGGACAGCTGCTACTCCTGCAGGAACTGGCACTACTTGCTCTGGAGACGCTATTCACTGCTCCGCGGACGGCAGCCAATTCGGACTCTGTGACCACGGCAAGATCGTGTGGCAGAAGGTGGCATCAGGCACCAAATGCCAGGACGGCAAAATCGCCAGACGTGCCACTCCATGGAATGTGCATGCTCGCCGTCACGTAGCAAAGGCCGTTCATGAAGTATGAGCTTTGGATCGCCTTTTGCTTCTTTCAATTCTTCCGTCCACTAATTCTTGCACCAATTTTTTCGGCTTCCTAGTCACTTCTGCAACTCTGGTAGCGGGCTCGAAGCAGACATGTTGACGGACACTACAGCTGTCTCGCTGCTGTCCGAAGATCCGTTACCCCTGTTTTCGCTGGGATATTCGGAAGCAAATAACCTTTCAATGTGAAAAGATGCTGTAGAACATGGAGAGCACAGAATTCATGAGGTTGTGCAGGGCCCTTCTAGCAATTCTGCTTTTGGATTAACGTATTTAATGAGAATAAAGTCATTGATTGAATTTACAATTCTTCAACTCAGCTTCGTTGGTGAGACTACTTCCCGTTGACATCGTGAAGACTATTATGACATGTGAACGTATGTCACGTGAATGTTCCCAAGCTTTCGTTAGCCAGAACCTTAACTGCGCTCCTCACATCTCAGGGCATGTGGCACACATCACCTTGACAACTCAACTATTTTGCGACCAAACGCGCCCTTCTATCAGACCATGATATTGCGATAGCGAGAGTGCATCAACATCACAGCTGCAGTGCAGATCATGTCGCAGTCACACGACCTCCATCGCGCTCTCCTTCGGCCGGCCATCATTCACATCCTGCGCGCGCAAGGCTTCCACAGCACGAAACCCTCAGTATTGGACACATTAGTCAACCTTGCCGAACGACATATCCTCGCTCTAGCCTCAGCGACCGCGCAACATGCTTACGCAAGCCACAACGATCCCGTGCCGACAATCTCAGATCTACGGATGGCGCTTTCGGCTAGCGGAGTCCTGATACCTCTCACCTCGCCCTCGGAAGAAGCATGGAAGGAATACATGCGCAGACCTCTTCCGGAGCTGGCGCAAGCGGTCAAGGGTGCAGAAGAGCGCGTGCAAGCCGCGAAGCGGAAACGAGACGATGAGGATACAAGGGATGTGAGAGAGTTTACAAGCTGGTATGATTCCGCTTCGTATAAGGAGATCAAGCGCGTGGCCGGATTGATACCTGATCCTAATACCTCTGGGATTGCGGTCGGCGTTGGAGGCGGTCTGATGCATGGGGATGATTTCTTGACCACGTTGAAAAAGAAGCAGAACAAGGCAGGGGCGGATCATGATGCGAGATTGCAGGGCACAGTCCTCGGGCGAAACGGCGATGATAGAGAGATCTTTGTGGAAGGCGGGCCGGTACAGAGAATCAGAGACTGGAGGCCTCCGCCTCCGCCCCGGACTGAGGACAGAAACGGGAGTCCAGAGCAGGCGGAGAAGAGGGATGTGTCGCCCGCAGATATGGCGATGCACGAAATTGCAGCTGCGAGTTGAGCTCGCATTCACTGCTTGCATTCATGGGCTTAAGTGAAGATTTAGCGATGGCGTTGGGGCTTGAAAGTTGTCTAAGAGCAAGTACATATCATACCCCTCAGTATGTACATTTCGAGCTGGTGTGCACCGGCGCGTGTTCGTGACTACTTCAATTCGTGATTTGAAATTTATTCAATTCCTCAAGGCGTTCCGTTTCTTGCAGTCGTCATGTCTCCCGTATGTACACTCCTTGAAGTACAAGGAGCTATTTGGAATGTCCATTTGCGGCGCCGTTCGCTTTAGTGTGGCCATTCATCTTCTTAGCCTCCTTCCCGGACCGAAACTTGGCGATATCCTTCTCGACAGCCTGGTCGAGCCTCGACTTGAGCTCAGGTCGGTAGCCGAAAAAGAAGAGAACCTCCAACCAGACGAAGAATGGTGCAAGGAAGATGGCTTGGACGAGGTTGTCGAGCAAAGCGGGAGCTCGACCCTCGAATACGCCGTGTCCGAGAAATTGCACAAGCCAGGATACAACGTGCACCCCGATGGCAATGTAGTTGGCCTTCATGCCGTAGGTTGAAGTCAGGTGGTTAGCGTAAGCAGTGCCACCTAGCAGTAGAGGCGCTAGCATTGCGCCGGCTACCGGCTCCATCAATATGTATAGGGACGAGTATGTGATGCAGGCAATCGTCCCCAAGTTTGGTGGCAAATATGGGATCGCGAGCCATTCCGGTACAGGCAGAGACGGCGAGTTGGTCCCCTGAGTTCAAAATCAGTTGTAGTTCTCCATGCTGGAGTTATTGACATACGAAGAGAAAGCCTGTCAACAGTAGAATCGGTACAAAGGTGATGTGGATACCGACGTTGACCTTGAGAAGTTAGGACGACAAGCGAGATTTCCAAACAGATGTTCATTCTCACCGGGTCATGATGGTATTGTCCATACTAGCGGCACAGTCAGTAACACTCCAAACATGATTGAGTCGGATTCGTTTACAAATTGCAACTGCTTCTCGAGGTTCAGCGCCATGCTGATGGCTGCTTCCGGCTTGTCCCGCGAGGTGATAGCAGTACCAGCGTTATTGTGTTCTCGAGAATCCTAGCAAAAGCCAGGCCAACGGGGAGTCATATAGCGCGAAATTTCCAGTAGCAGCCGTCGAAATATGTGCAAGAAGTGAAGCACGACTGAAAGAAAGTAGCATGTGCAAAGGTAAGAGAGTAGCATGTGCAAAGGTGTGAGGTAGTGAGGAAAGAGTCGTCGGCAGAGCGGCCGCTCGGACCACATCTCTTGGCACCAGCTTTGCTCTCAATCAAGTCCGACTGCTCTCATCAACACCACCCATCTCTCCACTCACCACTTCATCACATCGGCGCTGGGATCGGCTTCCACCACATCCAGCTGACACAGCACCGCAATCATGTTCAGAAACGCGCTCCGGACGAGCGCCCGCGCCGCCGGCGCCCTGTCGACCAGCAGCACCACCAGATTTGCAGTACGTCAACCCCATGCCCACCGACGCCGCCCGGAGCTCCAATGCCTCCCGAATCCATCGCCGGCGAGCTCGATCGACCTGTACCGAGCGCTTGGAGACGGTTGGGCCAGTATTGGAGCGCTATGGGAGCTTTGGGCGAGCTCTGAAAACATGCCTACCTGCCCCGAGGCTATTCAGGGTCAAGCGCGCTAACATCATCTCTTTTCATGAACAGCAGCGAACAGCGCCCGCCGCCGTCAACGCATTCACTCGCGGCTATGCTGCCGACGCCAAGGCCTCTCCCACCGAGGTCTCCTCAATCCTCGAGCAGCGAATCCGTGGTGTGCAGGAGGAGTCAGGTCTCGCCGAGACTGGCCGTGTCCTCACTGTCGGGTATGGCGGACATGAATAGCAATACAGAAAGAACAAACATGGCTGATACATTGCAAAGTGACGGTATTGCCCGTGTCTATGGCATGAACAATGTCCAGGCTGAAGAGCTGGTCGAGTACGTCGGATACATGAAGTTCACATTGGGATACAGATACTAACCTCCGTCAAGGTTCGCCTCTGGCGTCAAGGGCATGTGCATGAACCTCGAAGCCGGTCAGGTCGGTGTTGTGCTTTTCGGTTCCGACAGATTGGTCAAGGAGGGTGAGACCGTCAAGCGTACCGGCGAGATCGTGAGTTGGCTGCAGTACCAACCAAAGGACGTACTTTCAATACTAACAACGCCCAGGTCGATGTCCCAGTCGGACTGGAGATGCTCGGCCGTGTTGTTGACGCTCTTGGAAACCCCATCGATGGCAAGGGCCCAATCAAGACCACGGAGCGACGCCGTGCTCAGATGAAGGCTCCCGGCATTCTTCCCCGCAAGTCCGTCAACCAGCCCGTGCAGACCGGTCTCAAGTCCATCGACGCTATGGTTCCTATCGGCCGTGGTCAGCGTGAGTTGATTATCGGTGACCGCCAGACTGGGAAGACTGCTGTTGCCCTCGACGCGATGCTGAACCAGAAGCGCTGGAATAACGGGAACGATGAGACGAAGAAGCTTTACTGTATCTACGTCGCTGTGGGTCAGAAGCGTTCTACTGTTGCTCAGCTCGTCAAGACTCTCGAGGAGAATGATGCTATGAAGTACTCCGTCATCGTCGCCGCCACTGCTTCTGAGGCTGTAAGTTTTGCCTTTTCCAAACGACATTTCCAAACTTTAACTAACCTTTATCCAGGCTCCTTTGCAGTTCTTGGCTCCTTTCACCGGTTGCTCCATGGGCGAGTGGTTCAGAGATCACTCGCGCCACGCCGTCATCATCTACGACGATTTGTCAAAGCAGGCCGTTGCCTACCGTCAAATGTCCCTCCTGCTCCGTCGCCCACCAGGCCGTGAGGCCTACCCCGGAGAGTAAGTTCAGTCTGTCCCCCACCAACAAGAGTCTGCAGCTAATGAGTGCAGCGTCTTCTACCTCCACTCCCGCCTTCTCGAGCGCGCCGCCAAGATGAACGACAAGCTCGGCGGCGGTAGCTTGACTGCCCTCCCCATCATCGAGACTCAGGGCGGTGACGTCTCCGCTTACATTCCAACCAACGTCATCTCCATTACAGATGGGCAGGTCTTCTTAGAGGGCGAGCTGTTCTACAAGGGTATTCGTCCAGCCATCAACGTCGGCCTCTCCGTCTCTCGCGTCGGCTCCGCCGCTCAGGTCAAGGCCATGAAGCAGGTTGCGGGCTCTCTCAAGCTCTTCTTGGCTCAGTACCGTGAGGTACGTACTGCATGTTCCCACTACTGATAACATTACTGACTCTGTCCAGGTCGCCGCCTTCGCACAGTTCGGTTCCGACTTGGACGCTGCTACCAAGCAGACCCTGAGCCGTGGTGAGCGTCTCACCGAGCTGCTCAAGCAGAAGCAATACAGTCCTATGGCCGTCAACGAGATGGTTCCCTTGATCTTCGCTGGTGTTAACGGTTACCTCGACAAAGTTCCAGTCAACAAGATTCTGCAGTGGGAGGCCGACTTCCTTAACCACATCAAGACCAACGAGAGCGGACTCATGGAGACGATTGACAAGGAGGGTGCGCTCAGCAAGGACCTCGAGGCTAAGCTGAAGGAGGTTGTGCAGAACTTCACCAAGAACTTCTCGTAGAATCACTAGACGGTTCGTGATGGGGTTGGGGCGTGTATAGTACAACAGGCAAGCGTGAGATCTCCCAAGACGAAAGAAGTCCCATGCAGCTCAGTGCCAAAAGTAGGAGCAGAGGCTGCATTGTAGATACGCGAGTTATTGGTTTCCTTTGTTCGCCAACGAATCTTCTCCGTTTCTCGATTCCACTTCAGAAGCACAACAATGCTGTGAATGCCATGGAACACTTACGTTGCGGAGGAGATGCAAAAGATTTGGCAAGGCGGCACCTGCGCGCGGACAACTAAAGGAATCACGATAAGACTCCCGCGAAGAAAGAGCTGTTGTCTCGCTCGTAGGGCATCTCCAAGTGTTGGGTCAAGCTGAAGCTCACTGAGTGCCTATCATTACCATACGCTAGAGTACTGCTACAGAGAGTATACATCTCCAACCGCCGGGGTAATTCTGAGCTCACGACATGCCCACCATTGCCATATGCTAGAGCACTGCTACGGAGAGAATACATCTTCAACCGCCGGGGTAATTCTGATCTTACGACATGCCCATCATTGCCATATGCCAGAGCCCTGCTACGGAGAGAACAATTTGCCCCACTGCTTCATCGAGTCACTATAATGTGAACCTTGAGCCCCAATCATCCTCAACCCATGCCACAGCGTTACCGCCACGCTGTCCAGAACACAAACCCCCAATTCGGCCTCCAATTCGGCGACGAGAGGCGCTGCCGGCCAATTCGTACAAGCAACGAGAACGGCCTGTGTCTTGCCCGGAACGACAGAACGTCTGATTACCTCCCTGATCTCCTCGGGACTGCACGTGGCAATATCAATGTTGCTGGCCGGCGTGGTGTCCATACAGCATGCGGAATGGACAGTATAGCCTTCGTTGGTGAAGAAGTCCGAGACTCGCTTTGTCAATTCGGGCGTGTAAGGAACTGCGATGGAAATGTCCCTAATGCCGAGGAATTCCAGCGCAGCGCAGGTGGCGAGGGTGGTAGTGCTACAGGGCGTCTTGTTCGGGGTAGCATCGCTCATGGCCCTGGCGAGTGCTTGATCCGAGGCGAGGGCTCCGCCGACGAACATTCCGGATGCGCCGTTCCAGAGGATGGCGGCGGGTTGGGCGTCGGAGAGGAGTTGGGATGCGGTGGTGAAGGTTTCCGTGTTGTTGAACTGGGCGAGGGAGGACGGGTCTGTGCCTAGGGTCTGCACGCGGATGCGGGTGAAGATTGGGATGATGGTGATGTTTTTGGGGAGGGAGTGGAGCATGGAGATGGTGAGGGCTTCGACTGCTGTGTTTGAGGATGGGACGATGAAGGCGAGTTTGGGGGAGGCTGAGAGGGAGGAGGGTGTTGAGGGTGGCATCGTAGAAGGTCATCGATTTTTGAGAGTATGGTGGCTTGTGAGTTTCAGCTCGAGCAGCTATATGAGATGTGCAGAGGCATATAGATAGGCGTGAGATGCACTCGCCGTGCGGCTGTTTCGATTGCTTCCCAATTGCCTATTGAGAGAGTGTCTTCGCAAGTCACGACGCTATCTCGAAGACTTGACTGGATGATGTGCTAGTGTCCAGCTCGCCGTGCCTCCAATTTCTGCCAATTTCTTGGAGAAGAGGACCACTTTCCACACTCATTCACTCATAACACAAGGGAAGTGAGCTGGGCTTCTAGACACTAGGATCTCGGGAATAAGCGGCATTTGACACACGAGCCATCCTCCGCCCCGAGGGTCAATTACACTTCGTCAAGCTCCAGACCTCCACTTGCACCCTAGAAAGCGTTCATCATCCAACATGTGAAAGCCACACAACCCACGAGCGAGAGAGCTCACCACTACAAGATCCGAATAATACACCTCAAACGACTCTCTCCACCATGCAGGAACTCGACATGCTCATCCTCGGCGCAGGCTGGACTTCCACCTTCCTCATCCCCCTCCTGCAATCCAAGAAATGCAACTTCGCCGCGACAACCCGCGACGGCCGCAGAGTTGCAGGCGTCGAAACCCTGCAGTGGACTTTTAATCCCGAGGGAACCACCTCTGCCATCTCCAATCAATTCTCTTCCTTGCCCTTGGCCAAAGCAGTCCTCATCACCTTCCCCCTCACCGGCGAGAAGCAATCTACGACTCTCAAGAAGGGCTACGAGGAAGCCAAGCAGAAATCCGAAATTCGCTTCATTCAGCTCGGGAGTACGGGGATCTGGCAGATTCCAGACCAGAAGAGCATCTGGCTGTCTCGGGAGAGTCCTTACGATACCACCAACAAGCGCGCTGTCGCCGAGGACGAACTGCTCGGGCTGGGAGGTTCGGTGTTGAATCTCGCGGGCCTGTGGGGCGGAGAACGAGATCCGAGGGATTGGGTGGACCGTGTTGCGAAGACAAAGGAGGAAGTCAAGAGTAAGAAGAGTTTGCATCTCATACACGGGGAGGATGTAGCGAGGGCGGTGGTGGCATTGATGGACAATTGGGAGAAGACGCGAGGACAAAGGTGGATGCTCACTGACGGGTTCGTCTACTGTTGGTGGGCGCTATTTGCAGGTTGGGGAGACGGAAAGGGAGAAGATACCGATCCCAAGAGGAAGCCTTCCAAACAGGCGCAGTGGGTTTATGAGCTGATGCAAGAGGAGGGTGTTCAGGCTTTACCAAGGAGCAGCGAAATCCTGGGAAGATGTTACGACAGCAGAGAATTTTGGTCGACGTTTAGTCTTGCGCCGCTGAAGGCGCGTATCTGATCAGGTTGAATGCTGCAGAGCGGTTACAGACCTTCCGTGCAATCTTCTGATCGACACTGTTATATGTGTCTGGAACCAAGTGCATTTTCTCGGAGCATCTCGACGAATGTAACGTGCGCTGCCAGGCTTTGCGCTGTCAAGCCTTGCGCAAAACATTGGTAAGTTTCGGCTCGTGAAACCTGATTGTCATCGGGGCACTCTTCCGTAATCAGGGCAGATACGGAGCCGGAGCTTTTCACTGACAGAGCTCCCGTGGAGCACAGCTGCGGTAGATGTATTCGGATCATGAAAGACAACTCTCAGCCGTCTCTCATTTTCTTCTGTGGCGGGCGTAGCAGAGAGTCATCGGGCAGGCCGCTCCTCTTGGTGCCGGGCAGACTACCAGTCCCAATCTCATGAGCTTCCGTGCTCACTTTCCGGGGAGGATACTTGGTGTCTAGCCCTTCGAAACAATTCCAGGATGGGAGCTTGCCATCGCCAGTAAAGTAGGGATGCTTCAGAGCTTGCTCGGCTGTAAGACGTTTCAATGGATCGTACTCCAAGAGCTTCTTCAGGAGATCGAGCGCACTGTCGTCCGGCGGTGGGTGTGTCTGGCCATAGTGACAATTCTGCAGCGTGTTCCTATACCATTTCTCAAGACCGAGCGGCCTGTTGACGCCCGGATTGTGCATGTTGACCGTTTGCAGGCTCGGAAACTCCGGCATGGCCGGTAAGAGCGGCCAGTCTGATTTCTTTGGAAGACCAAGGATCTCGCCGATTTTCCCCATCTGATTTCGCTGGAATGGCACGGATTTCTTCGAGTCCTGTTTCGCTTCCTCGCCTTTGAAGATGGGGCGGAGGGAGAGCAGCTCGGCAAAGATGCAGCCCACTGCCCACAAGTCGATGGCGGGTGTATAGTGTCGACTGCCCAACAATAGCTCCGGTGCTCGATACCAGATGGTCACGACGACTTTGTCACCGGAGAAGAGGGCATGCAGCGGCTTGTAGAAGAGCCGAGCGAGACCCAAGTCCCCGATCTTGATTGCTCCCGAGGATGTCACCATGATGTTGGCGGGCTTCAGATCTCGATGGATGACCCAGTTTTGATGTAGATAGAGCAGACCGGAGAAGATCTGATACATGCAGGATCGAAGGGCCGAGGCTGGGATGGGCGTTCGCGGGAGCAAGCTGTGGTGGTGGATGATCTGCAGCAAGTCGTGCTCGGCGTACTCAAACACCATGAAGATGCACTTGGACTCGAGGATGATCTCGACCAGGTGGATGAGGGCGGGATGGCTCAGCTCGGTGCATAGCGCCATTTCCCGGATGGCAGACTGTGAGATGCCCGTGTACTGGAGCTCGCCTTCCTTGTCCGGCTTGAACTTCTTGATTGCGAATGCTTCGATTGCTCTGCCATCGGGATGCTTGACGGGGGAAGACTGAGTTGAAGCTGATGGGCGTTTCGACACCGCCTTGTAGACGCGGCCATAGGTTCCGCTGCTGATGAAGCCGACGATGTCGTAGTGGTCGTTGATGTGCCGCTGGGGTGCGTACGGCGTCGCATTCATCTTGACGAGAGGTGGAGTCTCAGGAGCCTCTGGAGGATGTGAGTAGATGCTGGACACGCATAACACATATTGGAGCGGATTCAGCCGAGCATTGCGAATGCGAGATGGGATGGTGAGCGGATGGGGCGACTTGGTCAGGAGCGACGATTGTTCCCAGGTGGCACAGGCAAATTCTCCGTGCAGGTCATGTTCCGCCACGTTTCAAGCAAATGCAGCGCAGTAGGAGGATGAGATGGTAATAGTATTGCGTTGGTAGTCACTGACCTTCGAAGGCGGCCTGTGCAGTCCGCTTCAGGCTCTGGCTCTGGCTCTGGCTCTGGCTCTGCACGGGGCCAGCACTGGCGGGCGCATTGTTAGTGCTATGATGATGCGTCCTAGCCGTACTGGCCGAGGGAGGATTAGAAGAGGTCATCCTTCTAGTGGTGGTGGTGATCCGGCCCAAAGGGGGTTCCTTAGTAGGGGCCGTACCGTTGGCTCCGGACTGCCCGGAACGAAGAGTGGAAATGTCGTCTCGAAGCTTCTTGGCGTGCGTGCTTGCTGTCGCGTGCTTGCTGCCCTATAGGGACCTGTCAAGCCTGTGCTACCTTACACCTCACTCGCATGTGATGATCCATGACGGATTCCGCCGCGTCCGCACATCATGGCAATCCGTCGACTACGGTATCATTCCCCAACAACACAACACGCACATGTAACATCCACTGGCCATAGCGCAATAATCGCCCACACACACCGTCTTGCCACGAGCGACGCGGACCGCCAACCATGGCGCTGACGAATGCCTTCGGCGACCTCACGCCCTACTTCGTCTACCTCCTCCTCTCTGCCACGCTGGGCCCACTCCTCTTCGGCTACCACCTCGCAGAGCTCAACGCGCCGCAAGATGTCATCACATGCGTCAAGAAGGATCACAAGGCTTCAGCATTCCCACGGCTGAAATCTGCCCTGGGCTACGGAAGAGCGGCTGCCTCGGACACGGCTCTCCCACAATGCATACCCATGAACGCGATCGAGTTCGGCCTCGTCTCGTCCTCCTTCACTCTCGGAGGATTACTCGGAGCTCTGGCCGCAGGACCTACCACCGCGAAATATGGACGACTACGATCCATGATCATCTCCGCTGCCTTCGCCGTGGTCGGTCCAGCCTTTGAAGCAGCCGCGCCGAACATTGGTGTCATGGCCGTGGGCAGACTCCTTTCTGGAGTGGGAGCCGGTGCCGCGACGGTCGTTGTGCCCATATACATCAGCGAGATCTCGCCTCCCGAGCAGCGTGGCTTGTTCGGCGCCTTTACCCAGATCTTGACCAACTGCGGAATCCTCATCACGCAGGCTCTTGGCCTATTCTTAAGCCGAGGCCAGTTATGGAGAATCATTCTGGGAGTAGGAGGCGTCATCGCTGTCATACAGGCAATAGCATTGATCTCGGGCGGCTCGGAGAGTCCCAGATGGCTCGCAGACAACGGGAAAGCATCACGGGGAAAGCAGGTTCTCCGGAAGATTCGAGGCAGCGGAGCCAACATTGAAGAGGAAGTGTCCACGTGGGGAGTCGATGCAGCGAACGACATTGAAGATGAAGAACAGAACCTGTTGGCGCACGACGACGAGCAAGCCTCTCTATCCCAAGGCAAGCACAACACTAGTTCCAGCATCGGCACCTTTGCGGTACTGAAGCACCGCGACTACGCCCCGGCCGTCCTCGCCGTAGCCGTCATCATGGTCGGCCAGCAATTCACCGGCATCAACAGCATCGTCATGTACGGCGTCTCCCTCCTCTCCGACCTCCTCGCCGCCAACTCCGCCGTCCTCAACGTCGCCGTCGCCGCCGTCAACGTCATCATCACCACCTCCTGCGCCCCCCTCTCCGACCGCTGGGGCCGCAAGACCTGCCTCCTCCTCTCCATCGGCGGAATGGGCATCAGCTCCATCCTCCTCGCCGTCGGCATCATGCGCACCATCCCCATCCTCTCCGCCATCGCCGTCGTCTTCTTCGTCGCTTCTTTCGGTTTCGGCCTCGGTCCCATCCCCTTCATCCTCGCGGCCGAGCTGGTCAACACGGAAGCCGTGGGCGCCACTCAGTCCTGGGCTCTGGCGGCAAACTGGCTCGCCACCTTCATCGTCGCGCAATTCTTCCCCTTGATCAACGAGAAAATGGGCAAAGGACAGGTATACTTCATCTTCGCCGCCTTTGCACTCGTGTTCGGCGCCTTTGTGGCCTGGTACGTGCCCGAGACCTGTGGGAGGAGCCCGGACGAGGCATGGGGGAGGCGCAAAGCTCCCGACTTGGAGGACTGAGGTAGTTATTCATCGTAGCTGGAGTATCGGCCTCTCATCACAGCTGAAGAGTCAGTCTCGTATTCAAGTGTGCGCGAGCATGGTTCCATGAATGTTTCGGTTGTTTTTCTATTTTGGACTACTGCTCTAGAATCCAAATCCACGCAATTTCCCCCACACATCATCAAAAAAAAACAGGAAGACCGTCCTGCGCTTCCAAAGAAAACACAAAACATGAAGAGAAGCACTAGTCATGCCATGACGGCTCACCTCGCCGGGTACCGTAATGCCCATGGAATACCGCGGGCAGCAGAACGCCCTGAATATGCTAACCATCCGCGCGGTGACGTAATCAACTCTCACATCTCACACAGCCATCATGTATACATCCCAGTCCCTCATGCATTTCGTTCCATGCATTCCGTTGATTACAAGAGGGTGGCGCCGAGAAGAGTGCAGAGGATGACGACTCCGCTGATGACGAAAGGAGCCATACTGGTCTCGCCAGGGCGGACAGCGTTGGCAGCACCAGAAGAAGAGGAAGGGCTGGCGGTGGAAGTGACGGTACCACTTCCTGCAGAGGCAGTACCAGTCGATCCGGCACCGGCTTCCTGGGAGCCATCTCCAGTAAGACCCGGACCCTTGCCTGCGCCCTTCTGCATGTACTTCTCAGCACCGTTTGGCATCGCGGGAAGGGCCTCGCCGGTGAAGTCCTTGACCTCCCAGGTGTTGCTCTGGGATGGGCACTTGCTCGGCTGGCCGTTGGACTTGTAGCCGCCGTCACCCGATGGTGGCTTCTGGGCGCTCAATGCGTTCTGGAGAGCGGTGAAGTCGCTCATCTCAGTGACCTGGTTGCCGCTGATCTTGACGAGACCGTAGCCGTTGCCCTCCTCCGAGTACTCGTAGACGAGACCTCCGGAGTAGACAGCAGTCATCTCATTGCTGTAGAGAGCATGGACTTCCTGGAACTGACGCTTGTTGGTGATGCAACCGTACTCGGACAGGCTAACGATAGTCAGTACAAGTTTCCAGGTGTTGTTGAAGTCGAGATACTCACAAAAGGGGAATGCTGTAGTCGCCGTATTGCTTGACCTTCTGGTCCCAGCCGGACTGCTGGAAGGAAGATGGGTCACACCACGAATAGTCGTTGAAAGCAAAGAAGTCGCTGCGCTGGTCATCGGTACCGCAGTTCATGTAGGACGCCATCTCAAATCGGTTGCTCTCGACATCAGCAGCAGAGTATCCCACAGGAATCTTGCGGTATCCGCGGGTGCCAAGGTACTGCTTCATGTCTCGGGTGACAGCCTTGATGTAGGGGGCGCAGTCGGTAGTCTTGTCCGAGTTGATGACCTCGTTTCCGGAGAAGAAAAGCAGAGTGTTGTCGTATTTGGCGAAGGCATCGATTGTTGCGAACACGCTCTGAAGGTACATGGAGTTGTAGGAGACGGATGGATCGGCTCTGTTGAGGGAATACTTGGGCGAGTTCACGTCGAGGGCCAGGTAGATGCCAGCATCTTCCAGAGCGGACATGCACTCGTCGTGGTCGGCGGTGTTGTCGACCGTGTAGACGCGGATGGTGTTGATGCCCAGCTTCTTGAACTCGGCGACATCTCTCTTGCAGCCATTGGCATCTGCGATGGGGTCGGAGGCCTTGGAAGAGCCGCCTGGCTGGTAATCGAGACCGCGGACGTAGAAGCGGTCGTTGCCAGCGAAGAAAGCTGATGCAGCGTTAGCGAGAGTGCAGATTTACGTTGCGTCGCATGCGTGCGTTCCCGGCGCGATGGATGCCGCGAATCCTACCTACCATTTCCCTTGACGGTCACGGGGGGCAGCTTGCCAGCGTTGGCCAGGGCGGCCGAAGCGGCGAACAAGGCGACTGCGCCCTTCATGATGCAGTGGTTAATTAGTAGTCTGAGTAGAATTCCGGGTGTAAGCGAAGGGGTCGGGCTGCCGGATGGAATTGGAATGTGGCGGAAAGCGATTGACCGGAGTCGTTGAGTGAAGGGAGAGGGGAGGGAAGAGAAGAGAGTCTCGAAACGAGGGAGAGACTGGATTTGATGATGAAGTGGGATGGAATGGGTAACGAGAGTGGCGGATGAACAGGAAGGAGGAAGTGCGGTGGTGGGAGAAGTGGTGGAAGGAGTGGTTGAGGAGAGGATGGGAAGAGGAGGGAAATGCAATCGATGGATGGGCAAGCGCGACCCTGCACGCGGTGTGCTGACCTGACCTTCCCCTTTCTCGCTCCGCGCCGCCGCAGCAGCAGCAGCAGCAGCAGGAGCGGAGCAGCAGCAGCAGCAGCAGCAGCGGAGAGGGAAGCGACGACTGGAGGAGCAGCAGGCAGGGCAGAGCATGCAGTGCCACGAATTCCGCCCAGGGAAGCTTCCTCTTCACACTTCCGCACCCCCAATCGTCGTCCGCCCCTGCCCCTGGACACTGTTGATCCTCACTCCAGCCTGGACGAGCAGTGCACAGTGCACCCATACAAGCCCCACCCTTGGCGAGGATTTTCGTCTCTCCATTCGTTCTGTGGTTCCAATCCGCGACCTCATCCACTCCATCGGGGCGCGACCTCATCCGCTTCATCGGAACATTCACCCGCTGAAACGCAGCCGAGTTTCAGACGTCACCTCCCGCGTCGTTGCCGTTGCGTTGCCAGTTGCATCCCAGACATGGATGGCACCGTCGAGCTCGAGCACCAAGCGTCGCCATGACATGACAAGAAACACCATCGGGATCTTTGTAATCCTGTTGCGTCGGAAGAGCCTGCGCCGGGCGTCGTGTCGTATCCTGCTGCGTGTCAGCCGTGTCTGTCTGTGCCTGATCCGTACCCCGGATTATCAGTCCGCCCGCTCTAGCAAGGTGCATTGTGCATTGGCACATTGGGGTCACAGTGCCTGAGGAACAGTGCTGCCTTTTCGGTCGCACCAGCTGTGTGAGATGGGCACACACCTGCGACACGTGGGCGTCTGGGCGGTGGCCTGAGCTTACAAATCCGCAAAATGGTTTTGCCGACTGCCGAAGCGGCACTCGCTGTGAGTCGCGACTCACTCTACCACCACAATAACAACTTACGACGGCGATAATGAGGCTCTACGAGTGTCGCGCACCGCTATTGTCGACGTAAACGGTTAATATAAAGTCAGGCGCAGCTTTACTATTCTAGCTATATACTATTAGCGACAAGAAGAGCTATACTATACTACAGCTTAATAGCTATAACATCTCTTTAAGGTAGTATTAAGAGCTCCGCCGTACTTACGGCCTTAAGCGTCGACTAGAACACGAGGAATCAGAAGCAGCTACTACCTACGTCGATAAGGTGCTTCGAGTAGTACTAATTAATAGGCAAACCTAAGACTTTAGCTATCGCAAGCTCGTACGAGAGTTGAGAACCTACTAGTATATTATAGGCAGGTAGGGAATCGACTCGCAGCCGACTCGTAGCCCTCTTCTTACTATACTAATGCCTACTAGGGACCGTATCTACCGGATTTCACGGCAAATCAACGCTCTACTATATAAGCTTCGCGAACCACGTAATCGCTATCCGAATAGGCCACGGCACGCACGACTAAAAGCTAATGGGCCTAACGACAAAGTAGATAATAAAGGACCTGATAGATAGATTGCGAGTCGATAGCGAGTACATCAGTGCCTAACCACTGCGATTACGGTGTGTGAGAGTGTGGTGGTGCGGTAGCAAAACCGGCAAAACCATTTTGCGGATTTGTAAGCTCAGGCCACCGCCTCTGCTCCTCCTTATATCTTTCCTGCAGTTGCCTTCATCCTATCAACGGCTGGACGCGTGTTTGCTGCCCCACCCGACCACTCGGACCCGAGGCAGTTAGCCGGCCGCGTCAACACCATCACCACCAATCTCCCACCACGGGTAAACGGAAACCATGCTGACAGACGGCACGGCAGGGACGGAGGTCATGGAGCATGTAGCGCACAACAGGTCGAGGTCATCAGTGCCGTGGTATACCGCTAATCCATACGCTTCATAACGATCCGGCTGGATCACATACAACTACAGTCGCCTCAGGGCACCCATCTGAGAACCACCTCATCATCCCTTGCCCTGCCCTCTGAAAAACTCGATCCGAACTTCATCGTCATCACGCCCTCTACATGGCCCTCGTAAACTCCCTCAAATGTTCCCGTCTATTCAGACTCCAACCCTGCCGCAATTGCTCTCCACCTCGCCTTCCTGCCCGCAATGCGTAGTTTCTCGTCAAAGGCCCAAACGGTACTGTCCGCCCCGCTAAGTCACTGTGCCTCTTGAATCTTCAAAATCGCTTGCCGCACCACAACGGTAAAGACACGCTCCTCCCACAAGTAGAGCGTCGAGGACGAAGTCGTCTTTCTATAGAATCGTCGACGTGCTGGCCTGCCGTGTCTTGGACTTCCAGAACATCAGTTTCTTCAGACGGTGCTGCTTCTTCTTCGGTCCCTTGTCCAAATCCGTTGCCGTCTGTGGCCGGCTGTCTGCCATGCCAATGCCAGTGCCCGGTCGAGCTCCAAAGGAGCCTCCCATGAGTTGCGAAAGACTCTGGATGCTTCCGCGCTTGCGTCGCCGCTCGGCCGCCACCATCGGGTCAAGCGTACCAGATGTGACGGATGGTGTGCGTGCGCCGCCCATGTCACGACGCGAAGAGTTGGCGTGCATCGTGCTGAACATCGTGGATCGGCTGCTGGTCAGAGATGGCACGTCGTCGACCGAAATGCGCACCTCCGGCACAGCTTCACCCGTCGTGCATGAGCTCACCGTGCGGTTGTCTGCGATCGATGATGCCGATGTTCCAAGTCTCGAGGTGTCGAAGGAGCTTTGCCGACGAGCAAAGTCTGGCGAGGAAAACGCGGAACACTGATAGCTCTCGGGCGTGGTCAGCGATGGTTGTCCCGCAGGCAGAGCCAGAGAGTCAGCCGTGTCAGGACCCGCCAGGATGGTCGGGGTCTCGCTGCTATCCGAGGACTTGGTTAGCGACTGAGCCCTAGGCTCCTCGTGCGCTTCGACAACCGTTGGCTCGACCGGACTGGATTCTTCCAAGATGGTTTCCTCGATGACAGAAGAAGCTCGGCGGTGCAAGATTGGAGTCGAAAGCCTGGAACCAAGGGTCGCATACGAAGTCGTCGGTCTCTCAGGCTCCCATTCACCCTGCCTGATTCGTAGAAAGTCGTCGAGAGTCGCATTGAGGTCAGAAGTGCTCGCTCCAATGTCAGAGTCCACGATCTGAACACCCGTGCCCAGCTCTTCATCTTGCACCGACTGCGTGCTGCTTGGCCGGGCCGACTTCGGTTCGGCAGCTTCCTCGTCCTCCTGCCCCTCTTCTTCGTCCTCTTCGAAGACGCTTCCCATGGCAACCTGAGGTGGCGTTCCGGTCCTATTCTGCTCAAAGGGCGTCAGGAGAGGTGCGCTCTCGGTGCGACGGTGGCTCGAACTGGGCACGTAGTGAAGTCCTGGTCCAACAAAGTCTTTCGTGCCACGGCTGCTATGCAATTCTCGACGAGGACGTTGCGATCCCAGAGGCGGCGTATTGAACGGGCCGAGGGCTGCATCCAGGTCGAGCATGGCACTGCTCTCGTCCACTTGATTAGGGCTATAATTCGAGGATGTTGGCGGCTCGACGACCTCCTGTGCGCGGACGCCACCAGAGGGGGCCGTGTCTTCTTCTAGGCTGGTGAAAGCGACATCCAAGTCTGTCTCAGCTGCAGCAGGCTCGCTCACAGGGCTTGCGTCCGCGCCAACCGTTTGACTCGGTGCGGTCAGATACACCGAGTGCGGTCTCGATCGCCGCGAGAGCTTCGAAACAGCCCAATCCTTGAGTCTCTTGGGCGAAGAGCGCAGGTCCGAGGTGGAGATAGCCTGAGCAGAGGAAGGCTCCTGCAGGGACAGTGCAGAGAGGCGTGATAATGCAGAGAGGCGTGAAGGCTCACCAGAATACATTCCCATCGAAGGCTCACTACGCCGACGATCGAAACCTAGCGCGTGGCTGAGCGACTGCTTCCTCTTGTGTGCCGGCAGCTGGCTGTTGATTGCAGGCTCGGCAGGCCCATCTGAGGATTTCAGTGAGCCTGATGGTTCTGAGACCTGCAGCTCCAAGTTCTCCAGCGTGGAGGCTTTCTTCAGCCACTGGCCTTCTCTCTCGACTCGCTTGCCGAGGTCAATGGACGATCGAGTGTTGTTCTTTGGCTCATTTTCCAGGGTAGGTTCCAATGATAGTGCACGCATACGTGACGATAGTTGACTCGAAGTTCCCATGCTCAGAACCGATGATATGCTGTTGTTAACACAATGTCCCCGGACCGTCGACATGGAGCTTCCGGTGTCTGAAGATACGGTGGAGAGGGGCCGCGGAATATACTCGATGTTGTCGGAAAACTCTACCCGTGGCCGAGACGGTGGCCGGGCCTGGACGTCAGCAAGCGGAGGTCCAAACGGGCTTCCAGACGGGGGATTCTCTGTGCTAGACGCACTCGCTGTCGGCTGCTCGAGCGGAGTGTTTGGCAAGCTGCTGCTCATGCGAGGCTGGGTCTCGGCGTGCGTCATGGTATTACTCCACTCCATGCTGGACATTGTGATCCTGGAACGAGAATGACCAGATTTGTGCTTTCGCGTGGGCGAGTCTGGAATTTGTAACGCTGATGTTTTCGTGGGGCTAGAATTCATGACCGCGTTCATGCCTACTCCACCGCCGAACTCACTGATCTTTCTCTTGTGTTGCACGCTCCGCGAGGGCGTAGTCTGTACTGGATCTGGCTGGTCTTCACTCAAGCCAGATGTGTCACTGGCGTTGAAGCTGAAGCTTGGGAGCGCGACGGAACCTCCTCTTCTGTGAGAAACATTGTCTGATGTTCGAGGCCGAGCTGGCATGCACGTCGACATCGGTCGAGCGCGAGCAGAGTGGCTGCTACGAGGTCCTGCGGCGGGTTGTCGCGGGAAGGAGAAGTCAGGGTTCGGCAACATTTCGATTGCCGGAGCGGCGCTCGCCATGGGCGCCGTGAAGGCCATGTTACCAATGCTGCCAGAGTGCCTGAAATGCCCTGGCATCACAACCTCAGTCATGCTGAGTATGGATGGCCCCAAAGACGGGAATACGCGGTATAGGTGTGGTTACAGCGAGGTGCCGCCTCTCGGGAGCATGGAGGGGCTTTCGAGCGGGCGCCGCGGAGCGAAGTGAGGTGAGATCAGGTGAGGTGAGGTGAGGTGAGGACGAGCGGGCCCGCAGGTGTGGCAGCCGAAACTGAAGCGGGTCTGCTTCGGAATGGGAACTGCAGTGTGGAAATTATCTGCAGGCAGATGTCAGTACGGTAGGTGCTGTCGACCGGTGCGCAGTCGTCAACGGCGGCTAGAGGTGGCAGCAGCAGCGTCAGGAGAGCGTGGACAGGCGTACAGTGGGAGTCGGAGGGTGGAAGGTGCAAAAGCTCGCAGAGCGTGAGGCACAGCCGAGTAAATGGACCGCCGTCGAGAAGAAGAACGAGTGACAATGAATAGCAAGTAAAGGAGTGGACGGCAGCGATTGCAGCGACAGCACGGCGGAGGGCGTGCTGTGGTGCAAGACGAGCCTGGCGGAGAGGGCGGTGGATGGTGGTGGTGATGTGAAGTCGGATGGACGAGGTGGTGTGGGTGTTGGTCGAGAGAGGATTCGGCAGCGGAGAAGTAGAGTGGACGGGTAACTCAGCGGCCCTTTGCTTCACACTGCCAAGGTGCTTTGTGAGCGCGGGAGCTAATCTCGTACGACGGCGCTAGCCCAGCTAGTGTCGCTGGATTGACATCCATGGGACCTGATTTAACTTTACACGCGCCCAGGGGCACGCCACGCCCCGAACTTGCGCATCATCACAGCATCTTGGTGGAGAGTAGAGCAGAGCAGAGCAGGCGGAGATAGATAGGGAGAGAAGGCAATGACTTGATGCGTGATGAGGAGTACTAGGGAGCGGCAGTCGAGGAGTGCAATTGCCCACCGCGGCCAAGAGCGCCATGGTCCTCGCACTCGGCTCTCGCGCCCAGTACCTCCGTACGGTACGGGTACATTGTTCGCTCGCGAGTCGTAGGCGGAACCTGTGCTGAGCACCGTACGGCAGCAGATTGGTCCACTTGGTCCGCCGCCCAGCCGTATCGCTATCCAAGCTCCTTGTCCGCACTAACCACAATCTACCGGTGCTACCGTATCGCTAGCCCATACACAGATACATCCTCTGTGCTCACCACCACCGCCTCGCATCCGCCTCGCATCGCATCGCATCGCGTCGCGTCGCGTCGCATCAACCAGCGCCACGCACTTGGCATTGTTACTGCACTCGCAGTATTATGTTTACTGTGCACCTCAAACACTGTCAAAGGTGAATGAAAGGCTCAACCCCGCCAGGTGAACTGCTCCTGAAACGCGAGTCCCGCTGACGCAGGCTGCGCAGGCTGGCAGGCTGCTCGGCACGCTGATCGCTGTGCTGTGTGCTGTGTGCTGTGTGCTGTGTGCTGTGTGCTGTGTGCTGTGTGCTGCGTGCTATTGTGTGCTGGTGGCCTCTGCGCCTGTGCATGCACGTCTGCAGCTCTAATGCAATATCGCGCCTCCTATACTTGTGCTGTGTGCTGCCCTACTGGCCCCGTCATCACACGCCCGCCGATCGCCTTCTGCTTTGAGAAAGCGAAGAGCACGTTTCATTGAACTCTACCCCTCCCAGGGTCTCTAGCGGCAACGGCCACGCACTGCTGCTTTCCACTCTCTTCTCTGTGCTCGTCGTCATCCGTTTCCACGACGCCAGCGTGAGTGAGGCACTGAGGCTGTGCTGTACTAATACTCCACAGTGCTCCACACTCCCGACTCCTTCCTCGACTGCGCGCACAGGCGCGTCCAGTTCGACGCGCATCCCCCCGTCATTGTACGACATTCAGCTTCATGCCGGAGCAGATAAATCTCCGCAATCGCTGCTCGAGTCGCACAGGAGTCATGCCGGTCAAGGATCCCACCACCACGGACACAACACTCAATCAGCCATGTCCCTGCCTCGCATACTGTACCTCTGATCCAAGTTCACGCTCCCTGTGAGCCTCGGAGTCGGGCTGGCGAATCTTCTCCCCAGAAGTGACCAAGCCAAATTCACGGCCCAGATATCTTAAGACATTATCTGCTCGCAAAAGACCAAAAAAGCATCGCGTTAGCGAAAGGGTTGCATGCGCTTTGTTACATGCCGGCAATCTCGAGCATCTTGCCGGATATTGGTATCTATAGCATCTAAAGTGAATGCTGTCGGATTTCGAACTTTGGATGCCTCGCGCAAATTGTATACAGAAGGTGAGATTCGACCCGGTCGTTCTCACCACCTTGTGCACCCGCCGGAGACAGGCCCGTCGTACCGCAAGCCGCCACACAGCATTTGACGTTGCTCAGCAGACGCCCCAGGCTTCCACCTTGCTCCATCATCAAAGAGACTTCATGATCTCACACGTCCCAACCATTTCACCTTGGAACGCAATCACCAGAGAGGTCAGTGTTGTTTGTTTCACTGACCAACGTTACCTCTGCATTGCGCTGCTGCATGC
Source organism: Lecanosticta acicola (assembly GCA_963674455.1). Lineage (NCBI taxonomy): Eukaryota > Fungi > Ascomycota > Dothideomycetes > Mycosphaerellales > Mycosphaerellaceae > Lecanosticta > Lecanosticta acicola. The sequence continues at coordinate 52,594 of CAVMBE010000126.1, forward strand.
GAAGACGAAACCTTCCGAAAACTACAGAACCTTCCGAATAGCTGCTGCAGAACGCGCAGGCTCTTCAGTGATATCGTCGGTCTCCGTCGCTGTCCGAACTACATCCAGGCGCGAGTTATTATAATATCCCCTTATTTTTGGGCAGCACGGTCCGGGGTCTGTAGTAGGTCGTTCCCGAAGACCGGTATCTCTCGCCACCGCTTCCTTGTCTATGGTAGCAGCCACTCAAAAGCCAAAAATGCGTTGGAAGGACCACAAATGTTTCGTTTCATACATGCAGCGCATAGCAAGCCCTGTACTTTTTCAGAGTGGCAATGCGGACCCGTGATTGGCTTCGTCCGTCTCGTCCGTGGCTTCATCGTCTTTTGCCCTCACACCCTGGTGATTTGGAACACGGTAATCTCGGCCGGGGGGAGCTTAACGAGAAGACACGGATCATTGCAGCTGTCGACAGATGTGCCGGACGTGGGAGATGACGACAGCCGGGTGTCTCTACTACCGACTCTGCAGACCCATAGCGTACGCCACCCGTGGTGGTTCACACTTTTTTACCTAAAGAAAAAAGCATCCAGGCAGGCGGTATCATCTCGACGAAATACAGACGGGGAGTGTCGACCACTTCAATCTCGTGATACGGAGTCACATGCGTTGACGAGAAGCGGGATACTTCATTATCATGCTCTAACCGCCTTTTAACTGGCGATCTTAAGCGGAAACCTGCTGGGAAGCGTATTGTCGGGGGAACGTACGAATGTGACAAAGAAAGACGCCGCACTCAGGCAGGCGACAGCTGAGATGATGAGCGTTTTGTATTGACACAGTCCAGTAGTGGGCTTAGGAGGCTAAGCATCAATAATAGGGCTTTGAGGCTCACCTTTCTCGGATCGCATCTGGCCCTCTAGCATAGCACAAGGACGAAGCTTCAATTCACATTTGTAGCAGCTCATCGACTGATCCTTCGGCTTGTTCGTCAACAACGTTGAAAGACCGCGTCGAATCTCGGGGCATACTCTGAAACCGCCTTCCCCCCCCCCCCCCCCCCCAATCCACAACGGACTCTCCTGCCCAGAGGATAACTTGGGCATAAGTATTGGCAAGTATTATTACAAAAGATAGCCGCAGGACGGAATGACTACGAGAGTAGTACCGGCCATCAAGCTACCTACTCAATTCTCCTTGCAAGTCCGTCTCGAGAGCTTGCCGAGTTGAGCCATCCACCCGTTGATGACATCTGACAATGAGGTCCGTGCATCCGTCCTCCCCGAGCTAGCGCATGCAGGCTTCAGCGGAGCTTCAACGAACGAACGTTCCACTGCAACCCGATATCACGATGAGCAAGCCTAGCAAATTCGAAGGTCTCGGAGGATGATGATCATGGGGGTGTTTGGAGCTGAAGGTGCTTTGACAGAGGAGGTACCTACCTATTTGGCATTGTCCGTAGCACGGTGCTGTTCCTAGCGCTGGAGAAAGTGGGTCACGCAGCAGAGCAGAGGAGGCAAGAACACGAGAATTAAATGATATGAAGCCCCCCCGCCCCATGTCCAATTCACCAGACAGGCCTGGCAACGACGAATATACACTTCGTTTCGTTTCCTGCAGAACTCCTCCACCCCCCAAGTTACAACAAATAACAATGAAAGAAAAAAAAAAGGAAATGCACCCTCTCCACCATCATCTCCTCATCCTCCCCATCGTCCTTCTCGCCTTGCCCGCCGCCTTCCCCGCCGCCCTCACCACTGCCCATCCCCACCACCCGCCCGCCACCACCCCGAACCTCCAAATCGAAGCCTATCTTCTCGGCCGCATGTGCCACGGCGAGAACCTCCACGGCGGCAACATCACCCAAAAAACACCTGCAACAACGTAACCGGATTCCAATCAGCGGCTTCCTTCACGATTGCCGGCTTCAGCACCAGCACGCGGGGGGGCCCAAGTGGTACAGTTCTATCGGAATGGGAATTGTACGGATGCCTCTGCTTTCCCGCCGGTGGTGGTGGCTTTTCCGCAGTGTTTGAATGTTTTTGGGCCGCCCGTGGGGTCTTATCGGTTTGTGGTTGAGGGGGAGGGGGAGGGGGAGGGGCAGGATGCGGAGGAGGAGGAGGAGGAGGAGGAGGAGGGGTGATGGGATGGGATGGAATGGGAGAGGTGGAGCGCTTTTCCAGGGTTTGGGTTTCTTCGTGTCTGCTCGGGGTTGTGGGGAGGTTGGAAGGATGGATGGATTGGATGGAAAAGGTGTTTTATATATTAGCTCAGGGGAAATGTGTAGGAAGGGAGGGTAGGAATACTGCAAGTGGAGCGTTTCCGGTGCGTATTCGTTCCCAGAGAGGCTTCATTCGTATTCATTCGTATTCATCCCAAACTTTTGACTCTATACCCAAATTAGGATCAGCAAGGACTTGAAGACTGGGTCGATTGAATCTCTAGTAGTAGTCACTAAAGGAAGTGTATTCCGCCGTGAGGCATGCTCTATGCGCCCCCAAATTACCCGGTCGTGGTATGTACACCTTCTTTCCGTTACTCCATTAACTCCACTGGCGGCCTCGCCGTATGAACAAACTTCTTCTCCACTCCCTCCATGGGACTGCCAGCCAACGATGCCGGGCTCTCTGTATCCTCGACAGCTATCGCGGGCAAGTGTGGCGAGTGGCCTTGCTCGTGAGGGTTGTATAACAGTGTACTGCCCGACCTCTGCCTACCCACGGTGGTGTCAACCGTCGGCCTGGCCTGGACATCTCCGTTGGCATCTTGCTTCAGGGCGTCATCTGCACCAGGCCGAGCACGCAACCTGGCCAGCGCATCTGCCAGGTCTTCGGCGTGCACGTCCTTGTTCGGGGGCTCCTCGTTGCGCATCTCCCATCCAACGGGCGGACTCGGCGGCGGCGAGATGAAGAACAGCTTCTGGCTCTGCGGGGCTTGTAGGTGTTGCGGCTCCTGCTCGATCTTGGTCTCCTGTCCAAAGTAGACCCTCACGCGGTCGCCCAGGACGGTTTCGCCATCCAGGACTTGACGGATCTGGATCGCATCTTCGCTCGTGTAGAAGCTGACGATGATGCGGCGGAAGCTCTTGAGAGGCGAGAACGTTTGGATCGGGGCGTGCTGGTTGATTGCGTTTCGTATGCTTTCGAGGTTGGAGGCTGTGAAGATGTCGAGAGAGTTGAGGTTGGTGATGATGAGGGTGTTGCTCGGCGGCGTGGGCTGCGAGAGCTGCGGGAGGTCGGAGAGGTCCATGGAGAGGGACTGGGACGAGTTTCGTCTCCGGTGTAGTAGTGGCGAGGTGGAAGTGGAAGGAGGCGAGGGCATTGTCATGGTCGCCATGTGTGTGTGTGTGTGTAGGTGTGTGTGTAGGTGGGGATGCGGTTCGATAAGTAAGTAGGTTGTGTTTCGGGAAGGTCGACTGAATCAGCGGAATCTTTCGCCACCGGATTCGCTGCTGGATGCTGCAAACAAGAGGTGTTGAGGATGTTTGCGAGTGCTCGTGGTGATTGTGATGGAAACGTCGACTTCTTTTGTCTTGGCCTCGGTGTGGGCTGCGCCTCGCCGCGTCGCTCAGAGCGTTCTGGAAGAGAGCCAGGCCTGGGTGCTGCTCCGCCACCGCTCGGTTCTCTCCGAAACCTCGACCACCGCGCTCCTCGTCATGTGAAGACGAATGCACCCTCCAAATCCGGCCGGCCGTTTCTGCACTGGATCATCATGGTACTACGATTAGCAACACACTCTCCACGCCTTGGGCCTTGAAGCAAGACACGGTAGGGTTCATTGGAGCTCCGCCGGCATACCTTGCTCATGGATTCAACACAGCCCGTACAAAAGCACCAACAATACCAAGGACTGGAATTCGGCTGCCTCTCACTGCGTCCATGGCGTGCTCTGCCCATACCTGTTTCCAGACATTCGTGCCTTGGACTAGGACGTGGGCCTAGGGCAGGCTCTGCTATTTCGTGGGACGAAGCATTGCCTTGTCTCAAGGCTGGTGCTCTCATCTGGTCATGGCCAGATTGATCCACATTCTCGGAGTTCATATGGCCCCATGAGCATCACGACAGGAAACTCACACGCCATCACGTGCATTCTTGCCCTTATGTCCGATGGTATCCGACGTCACTGACGATCCCGGTACCGAGGTGGAGGTTGAAGTAGAGGTAGGTAGGAGACGTAGTGGATGCCCAAGATATCGAATCGTGATCAATTGCCAATCCGTATCTTCACGGTCGGGGAAGAGCAGACCAACAAAGCCGCACAGCATGTCCACAATAAATCTACCTTCAGACCCGGGCAGAGAAGACCCAATATACAAACATCCTACCAAGCCCACGACAGATCCTAAAGACGCAGCCGTCTTCATTTTCGTGCATGGCCTTTCTGACAGTGGAGCAGCTTTACAGAGTATCCAGTCGCATGTGCTCAACATTTGAGAGCCTCCCATTGACTAGCTCCTCACAGACGTAGCCGATCAATTCCAACAAATGGACAAACTCCCCCATCTCCACTGGATCCTCCCTTCCGCCAAACACAATCCAATCCAAATGGACACGGCGTGGTATATACAACACAGTCTCTCTCCAATCCCTTACTCCCGCCCAGAACTGGCACCCGACGAGGACGAGGACGGCATGCTGGAAACAATCACGTACTTGGAATCTTTAATCGACGCTTGCGTTGATGCAGGCATCCCGGCGAATCGCATTGTTCTTGGTGGCTTTTCCCAGGGAATGGCTATGTCATTGCTGCTTCATTTGACGTCGAAGAAGTACAGTGGCAAATTGGGAGGAATTGTAGCGTTGTTGGGTTATCTACCACTTTCCGATGGCAAGATGAGGTTGAGAGAGTTGAGGAGAGAAAGAGGATTCGGGGAGAGCGTCGAAGGCAATGTGCCCATCTTCATGGGGAGGGGCTTGAAAGATACGCTTGTTCCGAAGCGAGTATGGGCATATTCTGTGGAAGGTGTCAAGGAGTTCGGCGTGCCGGAGGACCAAATGGAGATCCATGAGTATGAAGGTCTGACGCACACGCTTCATGGACCATTGCTGTCGGATCTCTGCACGTGGTTGGAAAAGGTCGTGCCGGCGAAAGAGCAAGAGTCCAAGTAACTTCTAGTCGTGCATTCGACTTATCGATGCACAGGTTTCAGACCTTCATTACGGAAGAATTGCTCCCAGTGTGAAGATGGCGGGGGCCGTGAGGCTAAACCCCAATCCATCAATTCTTCTCGCTCAGACATGTTGATGATGTCTTTGTCCATCGGGTTCCAGTGTTCGAAGTCGACGATGGAGCTGTTGCGAAGCAAAGGGTTAGCAGCCGACTTGATGACCAGCAAAAAGAGACATCAAGACTCACAGCTTCTTGGTCTCTTCTTCCCACAAAATATTCCTCAGAGCACAGTCGTACGGCTTGAAACCTAAACTCCATACCCGTCTGCGGGAAAGACTCATGTCAGTATGGGCAAAGTCGCATCCTTCGTTGCATCCTTACTTGATCGCCACCAGGAATGCGTCTCTGATTTCCCTCCGCTCCGCCTCCGTCATGCTCCAGAATTTGAGTGCCAGGAGGTCCTTTCCGGGCATCAGAGTCATGACAATGTAGACGATATAACCACCCGGCATGGGTCCATCGTCGCCTTGCACAGCGGTTTTCCAGCCGATCAGATGGGGTAGAGAAGGCGAATTGGACTGTGTGAACGATTCGAGAGCTCTCAGCTCGTCGGCGGTGTGTCTGCTAGGCCCGGGGATGGGAGTTGTCAGGCCGCCTGCCAGGACGGATGGTGCTCTGTGAGATGACTGGTCAGGGATGGAAGGAAGGAAGGAATGAATGAATGAATGAATGAATGAATGGGACTTCGAGAAGAAGACTACTCACTGCACCTTGCATTTCAGGATGTATAGATCATCTCCATCCTCTCCACTACTATTACTTGCATTGCTTCCTCCCGCTCCTCTCCTTCGACAGATAAACAGCACCCTGGCTTCGACATCGTCCTTTCGAAAATCTGTCATCGCCCGAACTCGCTCGAAGACGGCCTCAACGCCGGGAACCGTCACGTTCGGCTCCAGTAGATGGTCGGCGTCGTCCAGAGTGAGGCCATGATTCTTCATCTTTCAACGGGTCTATCGATCGTTGTACGCGATATCCATCCCATCGGCAAGGATGTCTCTCGGCACACACACATCGGTCTCTCAGACTAGCACATAGCCGTCCTCGGGGAACCGGATGTGGCGTGACGGCAGCCGCCAACGACAACCACCACACCCCTTCCCAAAAGACATCCGACATTCTCCCACAGGTCACCGGTGACGTGCTGCTCACTGATCAAGCTTTGGATCACGATGCGCGCCCACTGCAGAGATCAGATGAGCCCTGTGACGACGACGCTACGGTAGCAGTAGTTGACCGCCCTACCGCGCCAAACCGTGCACTCGCGCCTGCCTGCTACCTGCGCCGCTACCACACGATTATTGGCCTCAGAACAAGCGCAACACGGTATATCCGAACATGAGCCATGAATCCGCTCCTCTAGTGAAACATGTACAGCCTTTCCCCGGTACGCAAAAAGCCAGCCAAGACAGACTACATGATTATCGCAACAACAACAACAACAACAACAACAACACATGATGATGATGATGATGGACAAGCTCGTTGATGAGAAGAAGAAGACGTGTGATCGAATAATAATAATGAGCTCCTCGATCTCAGCACATCGCTCGCCTCCTTGCAGACATCCATTTATTTCACTCATCAAATGCATCAAATCCTTCGCTGATCATCATCATCCACGGGACCGCCGACGGGGAAAATATCACATCACACCGTTGGATTCGAGGCGCGTTTGCTCCTCCACGAAGAAGGAAGGCATGTCGGAATTCCCCATCGGCGCAAGAACCCATTCGCAAAATATCCCTCATCATCAACGCAAAGTGCTCCCATACCTAGCCATGGGCATACCTACAGCGGAGTAGTTGGTCGTGACGCTCCGCAGGGACAGCAATAATAATAATCACGGCGAGGCTCTCTCCCTCTTCCTCTTCCTCTTCCTCTCCTAAGGTAGTGTTCTGCACGTACCTACCTACCTACCTACCTACCCTACACAGCAGGTCCTAAATAATGAACGATAGCCTTGAGCCTTTTGAGAAGGGTATCAATGGCGTTGCTGCAATACACAACAGATCCAAGAAGATCCTGCAGGAGACAGACCTTCG
>CAVMBE010000127.1:0-59296 GCA_963674455.1 Lecanosticta acicola
GGTATCGGTAGCCTAGGTTTCTACCAGACCTATACCTAGTTTACCTAGTCGCCAAGAATTACCTAACCTGACCCTATACCACCCAGGTATACCTATACCATTGGTGACGTCTAACTTTAACACTCGACCGATCGACTTAAGCTCAAGTCAAACTATTTCTCTCACGCGATTGCCACTCGAAACCACTACACACAAGTCCGACAACCGCGCAAGTCCCTCACTGCATGGCTCATGTCGACTACCACAAGACTATGAGCCTGCAAGGCCGACAACCCCATGGCCATTCGACTGTCGAGAACACCTCCTTCCAATCTCGAATCTCGGAGCGAAGCCCAAGTTTGAAGATCACATCCATCTTCGACAACTTGCTCACAGTCGACGGCGAGTCGCTGTCCAGTCCCAGCACTCGCCATGCCAATTCGAAAAGTGCGTCTCAATGCTCTCCGATCAATCTCCAACATTTCAAAGACCAAACGCAACCAACATGCCTCATTGAGACCTCCAGCAAGAACAGAAGGAACCTACCTGACGCTGCTTGGACTCACCGCTCCGGTCTTTCGCCATGCCCACTCCACAATCCACATGGCATCTTTGAGAGCTTGGACACAACCACAACCAAGCCATCATCGCCCCGATCAACTCAAACTCGCTGTGCCTGCTGTGCGGCATATTAAAGTTTCCCCTCACACGCAAGACGAACACCTCCGACTCTTGCAACCACTACGGACGCCAATGGTGCGGCGTCCAGGAAGACCGCAATTCTTGTCATCATTTCTCTCGACGCAAGACTCATCGATCGAATCTCTTGCGGTCTTCACTACATACAACACTCTTCGGCGCTTATGGTGCAGCGCAACGAAGCAAATCAGCATTGGGACACGCCTGTATCGCTTGCTTGGACTGCTTTCATCCCACATTTCAACGCCTCTGGTGCGGCGTTTCCTTTGGCCAGGAGTTTCAAGCTATCCGAACACACACATACTCCGGTCATACATCAACTTCTTAGTGCTTATGGTGCAGCGCAGAGGATACGGTCAATTGTCCCTAAGGACGGAGTTATCTTCATCTCGGGACTCCTCAGACTGACCGTTTCCTCGACATTTTTCACAACGCCTGTGGTGCGGCGTTTCCCTTGGCCAGGAGTTTCGAATCATCCAAATACACACATGCTCCGGTCACACACAACTTCTCAGCGCTATGGTGCAGCGTAGAGGGTACGGTCGATCACCCTAACGGCGGAGTTCTGCTTATCTTGCACTCCTGAGACTGACCGTTTCCTCGACATTTTTTTCACAACGCCTTTGGTGCGGCGTTTCCATTGACCAGGGAAGTCGTCCAAAGACACCCATGCTCCAGTCATACTCAACATTATTAACGCTCATGGTGCATTGGTGCAGCGCGGAAGACACGGTCGATCAACCTATCGACGGAGTTCTCTTCGTCTCGAACTCCTGCGACTGGCTGTGTCCTCGACATTTTCACAACGCCCGTGGTGCGGCGTTTCCTGTTGCGATGGGCGAACTGCAATTCCGTCGTCTGGAGTCTTCAGGGCTATTCAACTCTTCAAGCGCTTGTGGTGCAGCGCAAAAGCTTTTTGGGGCCGCTTGGTTCAGGCATTGAAGCCGCGGTTGCTTCTTCCTCAGAGCTCCTCCGACGGATCGCGTCAAGCTTTGGAACGCCTGTGGTGCGGCGCATCCTGTGTCTGGCGTGGAAACTGCTTTTGCTGCTTTGCAGAGCTACATGACAGCGAGCGCGCCTTGAAATCGGCCTCTACAGATCTATTCAAGTGGGAGTCACTTGCTGCTCTCGGCGCTGGGAAGTTTTTGCAACCTGGAGAAGAGCCAGAGGAAGCGTACGATCGATTCACACGCGAGCGACGTCCGGTCAAGATACACGTGGACAAGCTTCCTCAGTTTCACGGCGTCGACGGCTTCCGCAGTGAACAGGTCTTCCGCGGAATTGACGAGGAAATTGACGAGGAGGATTTCCAGACTCTGCCACACCCTCCTGAGTACGAAGAATATACGCGTCACGAGCCGATGCTGAGGTACGGTCTCCGAACATGTCCAACCCACACAAGGCTGCGAGCGCAAGGTAGTCACGGCTGTGCACGGGAGCTTGGAGTGTATCGAAGCCGTTGTGGGCTTGCTGCGCTTTGGCGACGTGGTATCCTCTTCCTTCTCTTCTCGTGTCGCCATCAGGTCGGGACATCGTGCTGGGCTACTGCTGCTCGTCTTGTCCTTCTTCTCGCCCTTCTTGCCCACGCTCTCATGTTCCTCCCAAGGTCTTGGAACAAGTGGGCGCATCCTGGTATACCCACTCGACCTGCCGCCAATCATGAAGAGTTATCTGGTCATTTCGGTAACGCAGCTGGAGAAGGCTTCAAGCAGCGAAGACCCCTTCCAGCGCCTGCAAGCAGCAAAACCTTCCGACCGGCCCTGTCGTCGCTGCGGTGGATCAGCAGATCGATTCACACGGAATTGAGCGACTTCTTGCACGGCTTACACGCACACGTCACGGTCAGTCTGCGCGACAGTACCTTCTTGAATGGCTGGGGTACGGCGCTGGGCATAAAGCCTGGTATGAGGAGGAAGACCTCTAGGCAGCGCGGAGCCTGGTCGGGAAATCTCACGGCGCTCGCTCAGAACAAGATCGAGGCGACAGAATAACCCGCCGCACCACGCGCCGCCCATGACAGACTTCCCTAAGCTCAGACGCTGCGAGTCCGCAGGAGGTGTAAGGCCAGCGCTTCAAGCGACTCAGCCTTCCACGCGTTTCAGCCGTAATCTCTACAACGCGGAGATCATCCATATTCTCTTTGCTCTCTGGCCACTCCCGACTCCAAGCACTTGTGGTGCAGCGCATACATTTGGTCGAAACGACAACTCCGCAGCGTCCTGCGGTCCCTCGACAGATTCTTCCAACCGCTCCATTGCACGTGATGCTGCGTGGGTATGGCCTGAAAAGCGCGACAGAAAACCATGATAACCATGGAATATCTGCTCACTCACGATGCGTTTACTGGCGATCATGGAGCCTGGACGAAGATGGCTTGCGAGTAGCCCTGTACTCTACAACCTGAGTTCCTGTTCACATCTACAGCAACGTCTGGATCGGCGACGGGCATTATGCGGAATAATTGATGACCTACTACGGAGTCGACGAAGCAAAGTTTGGTGGCCTGCAGGATGCTTGTGCATTGATCTTTCATCATGCACGTACCTGCATGCCGGCTTGCTGTCAAGCAGCTGGCCTTCGATCTCCACGCACAAGGCGTGTGTTCGGCTACAGTCTGAAAGCCTGGAGGCCGTTCCAGTGAGAAGTTTCAGCCACGTTAGGACCATCGTAACACCTGACTCTCCTCCAACCAGCTGCTCTCCTGCAGAGACAAGCCGTAATGTCTTAAACGTTACGGGTGCGCGCTTGCATTGAGACAGGTTCTGTTTGACAAACCATGCACCAAGCTCGGCAAACTGGCTCCTCTCGTTCTTAATACAGAAAACCACCTTCGCCGTGCCCTCTGATTTCGCTGCAGCTGCAGATCATCGAATTTGACGGCGCGACGTTGCTCTGTGGTACTGGTATACACTCCTCTACGTTTCAGTATACATCTTCAAAACTCTGGCTTGGATGATCTCGGAAATTTGGACCAGCATGAACGGCGACTGGCCCACACAGGTCGACTGAAAGCGCAGCTCTGGTATATCGGCCGGCTTCTCCAACATCGAATCGTCTCTCTGTCACTTTCGAAGTTCATAGCCTTCAACGATCAGTCTACAATGATTCTACAGGGGAGCGTGGTCTTGGATTTTCCTGACGAAGGAAGGACAGGCGCCGCTCTTGTCGATGTTTTCGTGAAAAAGACTAGGCTGAGCAGACGTTGTGCTCTCCGGGAACGTACTGCTGGTGAGCTTGAAAGGGACTTGAGGCCTGCACAAAGCTTCAACATGAGAGGAGATGTGCCTTTTTCCAACTCCTATACCGCGCAGGCGGCAGGAGCGCACCAGCAAGCGTTGGCAGACCAGAACAGGTGCGGAGGGCGACCGCTGGCTTGCATAGACGGATTTCTTATGTGTCTTCGCGGGCTATCACTCATGGTCTGGAAGGTATGCCTTCTAATCGCTCTCCAACATGCGCTTCAGACTCTCCTGGTGCGCTGCGATCAACCGAAGCTTGAAGGGCCGACACTTCACCGATATATCATCCTCAGCGGACTGGTGAACGTCAAGCGAAGTCACGCTCAACTCGCTGCAGCGGAACGAGACATCAGTCCGACAGACACATTATAACGGCAACTCAATTTTCATTGCCTTATACCCCTTACTCCAGGCTGGGTGCAAGACTTATAGCTTTGAAGCTAGTTCTGGCTATGGTACAGCTACCTCGAATTGGCGGAGCACATACTGGCCCGTCTACGAGCAACGGCTGCTTTGAAATTTTTTGAACACCGAGGGTAGGGAGAGGTGACGCGGTGCTTGCGAGTGACATGCTGGATTGAATTCTTTCACCCTTCCAGAATTGTGAAGTTGGCGCTAGTGAAGAGCCCAAGGGCATCCGACACGTGAATCTCGACAACGCCGTCGTTGAAGACTTAAAACGCGACCAAGCCCCGTCCCTACCAGTACACCAACAACAACGTCGAGGGAACCGAGACATTGCGCTCTACAACAATTTCGACAACCCGAAACATCGCGCGCTTACCTCCAGCACTCCAGAGATCGCGCTTCGCACCAGTAATTCTGGTCCTCACGGTTTCATCATTCGCACGACTTCGCAAGTTCGAACGACGAGTCTTCACCCACTGCAGCGATGCCTTCTCAGCGGGAGATCATTAAGTCTGGCCGGGGAATGAAGAAATGGAGTCGCGAAGAGCTGAATGTGGTGCGTCTGATGAACAAAGACACCGAGTTCCAGATCGACGACCACAACGGCGACCAGTGCAAGATCTTCTTCGAGATTTTCCCGTACACGCGTGAGAAGAGGAACTACTCCGCCTCCCACCTTCGGGACCAATGGAAGCAACGCCACCATGCCGGACGCAACTTGGTAAGTGAACGATTACCATAATCTATTATAAATTTATAACAGGGACGGCTGCTAACACGCGACCAGATGTGGATGGATGTCGACCGACCGAGCCCCAAGAATAAGGGAGCATACACGGATGAAGAGCGGGAACAGATGGCGGTATATCGCGGATGGATAGTGAAGGCCGCGAATGATACTGGGATCGCATTGCGTGACACCTCCGCTATGGCCATTACACCGGCGGATTCGCTCCCATATGAGGAGGACCAGGAAGAAGATGAGGAAGAGGCAGAGTCTAGCAACGACGGACAAAGCTCGCCGACTAAGAGATCGCGGCAAGCTGCCGACCTTGACTCTGTCTTCGACTTGACTGACGAGGAAGAAGGACCGGCCGCAAAGCGCCGCAGAGAGGAGCCCGAGAGACATCCACTCAGCGGTGGAGCAAATACCGTCGCGATGAACAACGCCGAGAACACGCTTTCCACCAGGACACACCAGCCAATCCATCCTCCGAGCTCGGAGGCCAGCGAGATGCCCACGCCTGCAGCTGGCGAGCCTCTCCCCATGGTCCACTGGCGTTTTCTCCACTTCGAAGACGGTCAGATCCGCTATGAGCCCGTCCGGAGCAATGGCTGGAGGCACAACATCCTCATAGCTGCTGAAGGTACATTCGTCGACTCCACAGACAAAATGTATCGATACGGAGGCCCGGTCGCGAGGTGCACCTACCAGCCACTTCCATCCGAGGAACACCAGCAGCCGCAGACCTTCGATACTATGGTCTGCCTGCAGGGTTCATGCAAACACTGTCGTCCAGACCATCCAGTCGTCGTTGGAGAGGCTGACATCAAGCGCAGCCAGTTCCATGGTCTACCTGCCGTGCACCGCGACGAATTGCGGATGGACAACGATATCATGCAGTTCAAACCTGTTGCGGGCTCAGCCATGACGAAGCAAATGGGCTGGCAGTTTTCCTCGAGAGAGAAAGTCACGGTTGAGGACCAGGTGGTTTTTGGCGACGGGAAGACTCGTCAAGTTGCGGTGTGCGCTGGCGAGGACTGCAGCCTCTGCTTTCAACGCACAACTGGCCCGGGACGTCCGGATGATGAGGCGCCTTTAGACGACTTCATCGGCGACGCGTTGTACGGTAGTACTATATACCCGGACGAGTGATAGCTACCAGCAGCGGATGAGTCTACCAGTTGAGCGAGGCAGAACTTGAGGCAAGGGACATTCGGCGGGAGGAAAGAGATGCAGACAATCAAATTGAATGGTTCACGCTGCCAAGAGCTACGAACAACACAGGTTCCTTCTACAGCTGCTGCGCTTATACTAGCCTGTCAGTAGCATTGCAAGAGCATAGTATCACGATTCCCGTCTTAGGACTGAGCTACACATGACTAACTTGAACGCCTTCGAATGCAGAAGACAGCTGATCTCGTCTGGGCTCTACTCTTGACCAAGAAAGACGGTAATAGTCATGTGGTCCAAGCAGTACTGCGGGAGAAAGGGAGTGGTGTCTCTTGGCATGGCTTTCCTGCAACCCCATGATTGAGAGACATAACGGAACACAGTGGGCACGCCTGATCATCTTCGACTCCAGGGGTAACACTAACAAAGATGGAGGCGAAGTTTCTTTGTCTTCCCGCCAGTTCGTCGCCTAGTCCGGGACTTGTGTTGAATAAAGACGCAGAAGACACCTTTGTTTTGGTTGACGGCATGGATACGCTGCACGCATGCTCGATGGGGTAGATGTCGTGTATTGGCCCCACGGTCCCCTCTCCTTGTTCCCCACGAGGATTCAAAACAATGTGATCTTCACGAGCATTCAGTCAAATCATGCTGGCAAAAACTTTCCTCACGACAAGTCGTCCAGACAATCATGCAGATAGACTGAATGGAGGAGAGACTGCTCTAGTAGTCTGTAGCTTGTGTGCAGCCGTCAGTCCCCCGAACACGACTCGTATGGCTATGTCTATCCCATCCCATTTCAGTTCCCTCTGTTCTTGGATCTCAAGACGCTTTTCCCCTGAACATCGAAGTGGAAGGCTGGTAAATACACTGTCGAAACCTTCTGCGGCGCTTCAAATGTATGCGCGGATGATCTGGCTCTTGGGAACCGTCCACTGTGCCGACTCCAATGAAGCTCACTGGGATGTCGAGATAAGTCCACTCGCTAGACTGACCAGGGCGGCGGTTACAGAATCTTGACGCCAGATCGAGATTACAGGGTTTCTTGGAGTCCCGTTTCAGCAAGCAGCCCGGTTCAGAGTACAGGGAAGTATCTCGTGGAATGGGACGGAGAAGACTGTGGTGAACCTCATTCTCAGGTTCTGAGCCGATACGAGCGGACTGAGATTGATCGGAGAGCCCCTTCGTGGGAGAAAGGCAAGAAAGCCAGAGTCGGGACCTGGGGAATGCTTTCAATCGTGCAGCGTAAACCGAGCATGATCAGATAGATCATAGATACCCTGTCAGCTCACGTTGATTAGTACACCGCTCAATCTCGAAGTCAAAGACCGGGGAGATCGGACGGATTCCAGCGCCAGATTGTTGCACTTCTGCATTGTTACAGCACATAGACTAGCGACAAGCACTCAACGCGATCTTGAACAGCAAACCGTAAGCAAGCCTCCTTCGTATGCTTTAAGAGCCCAACGTGATCTTTCCAATCTACCGTGTCATTCATTCCTTTTACAACTCATTCATGGAATATACTCTTCGCATTCGGTGTATATTCGTCGAGGCCTTCTGGTGATGATGCTCTTAAGGATCAGACTGGGCTATTGTTAACAGACCTCTACACCTTTTGTGAGGGGAGGGGCCGTTGGCAAGGCGAGAGAATCTGTCAATGGCAGCAGCAACAATAGCATGTCTGTGTTTCTGCTCTAGGTGAAGAGAGCGTGAAGCGGTGAGTACGCTACGGTGCGGGTGATGCCGCCGCTGCACACCAAATACTATCTAGCCTACGGCTCTCTCTCTCCCCTTTTGACATTCCATCAACAAACTTGATATTCCTACACCGACCAACACCTCTCTGCCGACCAACAGCAGCAACAGCTCTCGGGCAAAGGGAACTTCCTCAGAGACGCATTCTGGAATACAGTGGCCCACTCCAGTGTAGCATCCTCTTCGTCGCAGCAGAGAAACCAACGCGAGAGTCTTCGCCGCGGACATCAACAAAATGTCCAACCCAATCATCACCATTGTCGAGATCGAGTCCAACCCACGCCTTCAGCGTGCTGTCGACCACATTCGGCAGGCCAACAACCTCCTCGTCATCATCCCCATGTACGGTCCGAGTCTCCCGCAACAGGCCAAGGTGGTCAAAGCGGCTCACGACATCCTTCGCAACGGCATGAGCGCCCGTGAGCCTATCTTCAAGCTTCTCGAACCGACACCGGAGCTGGGACTGAAGGGAGCCACACACCACCTGCTCGATGCCTACGAGATCTTTACAGACGCTGGCTACGGCAAGGCAGCGGACCGGATCAAAGAGCTGGTCAATGAGCTGTTGGGAGAGAAGCTGGGAGAGCAGACGATGCTAACAAAGGAACAGCAGATGGGGGACGTGTCTCTCCGCAAGCAGCGGCGGGCGGCGGAGGGGAACCGTGTGCAGGAGTACGAGAACGAGGGGAAGGAGAGGGTTGCGATGCTGGCGAGGAAGTGGGCGGAGTTCGACAAGATGGATGAGCCAGTCTATCTTCAGTCACATGCTGAGGATGATGACGACGAGGAGGAGGAGGGTCTTTAGTGCTTTCTCGTTGCTGCTGGTCCGAAAGAGCTCTACTGAGGACTGTAGCTCGCGGGCCTTCGCAGGATCACAAACGCATCCTAGCACGGGCACGGTGCGCTTTCTACCCGTGTTGAAACCTCGTTCAGTTGAAGCATTACTCCTCGTGCCGTTTCTCAGCTACAACTATGAAACTTTCGACCGCGTGCTTGTAAATGGCTATCAGCCGTCCACGGTCAGGTCTCAGATTGTTTCTTTCCTCACAAATGGGAGAGCCGCATTATGCAATCCTACGCTCCTGATTCTCTGTTTCCAACGTGATATCGGCGCTGCGTCTCGACGAAAATCAGCCCTTGCTTTTCATTGCCTTTTGATAGAGCAGCGTGTACCATGGAGCCGGTTTCCTCCTGACTGCTTCCACGACTATCCCAAAACTTGCTCTTTGTTTCGTTATCTGCGTCCGTTGCCCAGTCTGATATTTGCCATTTAAGCAAATCATAAATGCCCCTTTTCCGTCACAGTCAGGTAGAAGTATGGCTCCTTGAGCTCATCTGGGACAGATGTATAAGCATCCATCTAGACGCGCCACCGATATGTATGCCTCTTGTTCATGAATTCTCTAATCAATGTTTGAAGGGTCGCGCTGATCCAATTTAAGCTTCGAGCTAGCGGTAGCGGACAGCAAGGCGCATCGCGAGTTCTATGGGCTCCCAAATCTATATATACTTCCTACTGTCTACTTTCCACAAATCCTCAATTTCAACGCTATTGAGTCCCGAGCACATTTCATCAACCACACGAGTGTACCAAGAAACGCCACAGGGCGCATTCGCGATGGCAACCTCTCCGATCGCGCAGCCTGCCATCGTAAGCGCCGCAGTCTCATTAAGATGGCAGAACAATACTGATTCCCTACAGACTGAGGGAATGATACCAGCTCAAGACATCGACCGAGTCCGCTATATCCACTATGCCGCGCAATACATGCTGGCTGCCTACTACGTCTTCTTCAACATCAGCGACGTCAGCGCTATTCGAGTCCGTCAGACGGGCCATTTGATTTTCGGCTACGCTCTGGCCAAAGCCCAGCCGAACTGGGCAGTCCTTGAGAGATCGTCAGCCATGAACACCGTCGAGAATGGATTGCACTACCTCCTCAACGCGTGGGAGGCGCTCAAGATGGAGGCTCGTGGCCAGGCTGCCGAAGAGCTCGAGAAGGTCATCTTCGACATTGTCGGCGCGGAGAAGGGGCGGAAAGCACTGAACTGGAAGCGCCTTGAGCTCCAGGACAAGTCGCGTCAAGAGGAGCGCAAAGCCGCTCTGCTTACACGTGAGCAGCAGGCGCAGGAAGTGGAGGCTCACTCCCAGCTTGGGTACTTCTGAAAAGCTTCCTCTGTCTTTGGATACCTCGCGTCATGACTGAGGCGACTGGCCCGCGAGCACGTCGAAATCAATTTCGATGGTGGCAAGCACTTTGCAAGCCGTTTTGGTCCCTGGACCTGCCGCAAGAGCTGGAATACATCTGCTTGTTATATCAAATTTGTGAGATCGCAGAATTTGATCTTGATAGGCGGATTTTCGGCCAATCCAGGACTTAACCACCCCCAACGTGGCACATGGCCTTGACTGCGGGATATCGGACCGAAGACGAGCCAACAGACAAGTACCTTCTTATATTGAACAGGCGCTGCGGCCGGGGAGAGCTGCGGCTATTCTTCCACTAATTGATCAAGGTCGTTGTGAACCCCTGAGCACCTCTCGCTTGGGAGAGCCGTTAACCCCCAAAGAATAGCTTTCTCGGACGACTTGGGCTGGACCTGAACGGACCAAGTGTCAACGACTTTGTTGAGATCAAGGCAAATCCGCACCTCGAGCGAATAATATTTAGCAGCCATAGAAAAACCCTGGTCCTGAGTTATTCAAAAGTTCCCCACTCCTTCGCCGCTTGGGGATACGCCTCGTAGCCACAGCCCGCCATGGCCTCTGGAAGAATTCTATTGGCATCAGCGTCAAGCGTACGATCGCAAACCGAGAGAGTGCTGTAGGGCCGATCTGAGCTCATGCTGCTGACTATTTTACACGCTCGGACATTTGCCACGTACAGCTCAAGGGAGCCAAGGCAAAAGAGCGTTCGGAGACAATCTTGAATGGGAAGCATCCCATGTGTTGCGTGCTTGAGCCAATTCAGAATGGCAAGAGAGCGGTTCAGGAGATCCACAAATCCATCGCAGATCAGCAGCAAGATGACTGGCACAATACTGGTAGAGTGCTCTGCTGGTTGATCGGAGAGCTAAGAGTTCCATTTAGCATAAGGTACTCGCAGCACGACGAGAAAGGAAGATACCTCGCACGGCTTCAGTGGGTCTCTGGATATGTCTGGCAATAGCGAGCCTTCCCGCGAGACATTGCACGGAGTGCAAGACAAAGAGGGCTTTTGAAACGTGGGGAGACACTGCTAATGGCTTGGTTCAAGCTAACAGGTAGCAATCATGAATCGCTCTACTAAAGAGCGTGAGCACTCCCTGCCTGGAGTCAGAAGTGTTCTCTGTCCTCATCTACTATACCTATTCCCTAGTACGTCTGGACCCAACATCTTTGACAGTATAATATCTTCCTTCCGACCTATCTATTACACCGAATTTCCGAAAGAACCATCAGTATAATCAGTATCGTCATTATCGACATGGGAAGCTGCAGCGAGAGCGCATCGGTACGGAGAAGCCGCCTCACCACGAGCTGCGCTGGTTCCCTACGGAGTGAAAGTGGTCGCGTACCGTTGCTACGTGAAGAGCTACAACACATGGCGAAATTCACGTTGCTTCCCGGAACAGACCACCTTGTTATAAAACGACACAGCTCTCTAGACTCTAACCTCCTCCAAGCACAACCACCACACCTTCCCGACGCTCTCAACGCCAACCTGCATCAACACGAAGCGCCTGAGATCAATTCTTCTCCAGAGTACAAGATCCACTTGTTGACGCTCTGAAGCTTGTGCAGCACCGCGAAATACTACCTCGTAGCCATCTCGAGCCTCCAAGATCATGCCGGGCAACAACAACCCCGTCCAGATGCACGAGATCTGGCAAACGCTGCCGAGGGACCTCGTCGTGGTGCTGGCAGAAGCCGCCATGCCAGAGTTCCTCCGGGTTTACGTGGTCAACGACCCGTACAACCCGTCTCCGGACTACATCACGCCGGCAGTTCACCCAGACTGGGACCTTATGAACGCATTCCTCTATGAATCAAAGTCGCAGATGCGAAATGCGGCGTTGAATGAGATCGCGAGACGCACTACAGTGCTAGTTGAGGTAGGATGATTATTCTGTTCGACCACTTCGGGTAGCTAACATATCGAAAAACAGGTATGGCAGGCACCCCAACAGCCCCGGGTCTTGGGCTTCGCGCCGCGCCCGATATTTCAACCACCCCCGTCGGTTGAGCAAACAGTCCTCCGCCAAGTGACGTCCTTCCAAGTGGCAGATCTCGAAGCCGTCTACGTGCGCGCCGACTCGCGAGAGATGGAGGAAGTGGCTTTGGAATCCGACAGGATGAAGCGCTTAACAAAACATGCCATCCGCTTCTCGACCGCCTCGTCCACGGCCGAAGCCGTGTATAGCGTGGCCATGTCATCGGATCTGAGAGACACGATTGCTACTGACGACGATATGACTCTCGAGCTGGCAGCGACTTCTGAAACCACCCACGAAGAGGTGGAGGCCCTGATCCCTCGGACTATCTCCGAAATTGGCTCAAATCCACTTGCCCAGGTCCTCGGCAACTTGCAGAGGCGCTTGAGTGGTGTCGTCTGCGACGATGTTCTTCAGATCTTCATGAGCGGCGGTATTTGCGCGGTGAACAACGGATGGGACACCGAGAGGAGCGAGCGTCTATATCGCCAGCTTGTTTGTGGAGTCCAGGATGAGCAAGAGGAGAACAGCGAATCCGAGGACGATGAGGAAGACGACCACGAATATTAGGGTGATCGTGGAGATGCTGGTAGGGAGTTGGAACTCTGGAGCGCTGCAGATGCGGAAAGTACGGCCCTTACATCTTCACAAATGACCCATACACGTACAGGCCTGTGCCGAGCAAGCAATTGCTAGTAGAGCGAGGCAGGAAGCTTATTGGCCTGATTGAGGAGGAGAGGACGTAGCTGCTCCAACACACCTGAAGAGATATATGACAGAATAGAGATGTTCCTTGCCAGGAAGGTGGACGACGGCGGAGATGCGAGAACGAGAAGTAATGAAGACGCGTATCGCGACGTGGGCGCTGCGCTATCCGCTCTACAATAATATTCCATAGAGGATAAAAACTTTCTTGGCTAGCTCTTTGTCCCTTTAAACGCTGTTTTGTTCAATCCAGGCTGTTGTTGCTGTCCCGAGGCAATTCTTTGTCATCACGGCTCTTTGTCCGATCCAAGGAAGGGTTCTTGGTCATGGACACCAAAATTCGCTCAGCGTCAAGAAGGCTTGCAAGTTTACTAGTAGGCGTGGAGCGGAGTCACTGGAGTATTGAGGAAGAAAAAGCGTAGATTCCATTCCTCGTGCTTGCGACACCCTGACTATGGAGCTCAAAAGCAAATATGGAGTTCAAACTCCCTAGATATGGCCCATGCGCACCATCACTCCATCCGTGCAACTTTGCGTCTCCGACCGCAGCGTCCTGAGCGAACGGGGTTTATCGCACAGCCCTCTTCGCACCAATTCGACCGTTTGGCTATGGTCGGCTGTTCCACGGCGGCTAGAAGAAGCCATCGGAGACCCAGCCCTCGTCTTGCACCTTTCGGAGAGCTATGAGATCGCTCATCATGTTTTTGAACGGGGGATAGCTGATTTCGCAAACGCCGGGCACTGAGAGGTTCACCGTTCCTCTTCGGACGCTGAGAGGAAAAGTCGAATGAGAGCAATTCTTGCACAGTACCGCCCTTGACTTTCTTACCCTGATGGTGCTGGTCATGGATGAAGTGTGTCTGCAGGGCATTGACAAAGCGATTTGACCACGCTTTTGCTCCGACCGTGATCGCGTCGTGGATGCGCTTGTAAGCCATGTCCGTCGACACGGACATTCCGCTATGGGCCTCATAGCTTGCGGACTCGTACTCGAAGATCTCGGAGGCTGGCGAGGCACGCTTGAGATGAGACGTGATGCTGCTCAAATGCCTTGTCACGCCGTCGTTGACCTTCGACAACACATCACAGCCAGCGATCGTGTGGCGGGCTTCCGGCTTGAGGACGTGCATGCGCAGTTTGTGGATTTGGATGCGCTGAAGGCGATCGAGCATCGCCTCTGGAACAGTGTTCTGCAGGATGTCCGCATCTTCATCGGAGTCGCCGATCCAGATGTGAAGTGTGTCGATTCCGCTGACTGCGCGGTCGTGTGACGCTTTCTTGACCAGCAGCATCGTCAAGAAGTCGCGAACCGGGAAAGACTCGAGCTCGAGTGCCGCCAGACGAAAGCCTCCCGAGAAAGTATCGGTGCGAGCGAGATGGACCTCAGTAGGCGTGTTGTTATCTGCGATCTTGTCGATGAACTCTTGTGGAAAGATCTGAGCACCTGGATTGGTGGCGGCCATGTTCGCGAATGTGAGGTCTTCGAGTCCGCTTGTGTCGTTGCAGACCATCAAGATCGTGCGGATAAAGGCGCGCTGACTCAGTGAGCTAAACTCTCAGGCAGTATCGGCGGTTGTTTTTGGAGAAGGGAGGCTGTGTTGGAGTCTGTAGTTGCGTGGCGGTGGCGATTTGTTGAAATTGAGGATGTCAAATTCGATCTCGATTGTGTCGCGGGTTTTGAAGTTGAGCTTCGGAGCGTGAAGCGGGTCGTTCAAGTCTTCATCCACGCTAGTCCGAATGAAGATAAACTAACCAAAATCACTCTAGCTCCGCGTCAGGCACAGCGAGTGAATGAAGTCGGTGCACCATGGCACTTGTGTTGAAACCAACGTCCATGAGGCGCATTCAATATCGACACGATCTGCTGATTCCCGTTCCGCCGTGCGTGTCTTTTAGCCTGAACGAGAAGCAGAATAGCAGTGAGAGTCGCTGTGAAGAAGACATCAAGCAGGGTGGTCTCAGGAATGTGCCTTCGCGGAAGCTGCGGCCGACACCGGCGTATAATCAAATGCCCGTGCAGGGTCTTCAGGAGAGATAGTATAGTTCGCGACCCATGTAGGTTATAGACTGGTGGCCTGTCGAAAACCACAGCTGATAGAGAGCAGCGAAGGAACCTTAGGGTGATCACGAATTTCCAAGCGACTTTTCTATGTTGTGATTAGCATAGTTTGCTACGCTCATGCAGCAGGACTGATTGCTCGAGGCGTATATGCAGCAACCTCCCGTTCGTGCGCGTAGGCTACATTCGGCCCGCAGCGCGTGGCTCTGCTAGTGCATCATCTGCTTAGACGTCCTCCATGGCAAATGGTCAAGCGTTGTGCTCCTGTAGTTTGCTTTGAATGTCCATGATGAATATGGAGGGTGCTTCAGATTGACTTTGGTATGAAGGAATGCCGCATCGAAAGGAAATCTTTGTCGCATTAGGCCTGTTGCTCCACATGCTGTGTCAGCGAAAGGAGAAGGGGGACAATGGATGATAGGCTCAAGACTCTGGTATCAGTAGGAGATCGAACTTCCCTGCTACGGGTTTCCGCAGTGGTACGCTCCAAGAGGGGATGTGGTTCCAATCGAGCAGCCGTGGCCAGCTGATGCGTTCGCGGTGGATTCGGCCTGCAGGGTCCGAGGAGCGAGTGAGCTTGCGGGTTGCGTGCACTTGGCCTCCTCGCGCCTGGACTTCGTCTTTGAAGTCCTTCATCATAGCCTTGTACTTGGCTTGGGTATCGAACGCTGGCTCGATCCACGGGTTCTTGAGTCCGTGGTCGGGGTTACCCTCCTCTCCGGCGCCGATTAGCAAGTAGCTCCCCTGCACTGTGTAGGCGTAGAATTTGTTCTTCCTCCGCTCGGGGCGCATGCTCGGGCGGCCGAGAGGATCTCGGTCCACTCGAACTTCCATGTCATTGGTGAAAGGGTATGAAAAGGCGCGGGTGAGCGTGGTCTGCGACACCGCTTTGTCTTCGTCGACAAGTGGAGTTCCTGCGCCCAGTCAACGCCCCCCTGAAAGTCAAGCAGCCCCTCTGAACGGTGCTCTAAGATCCCCACGCGACTGGGGTGGAGGATGGCGTGGAGAATGCCTCTCTTCAGTTGCTGGAGTCCCTTGAGGCAGACGGCGTTAGTCCAGTAGTCGTACCTGGCTCGAAGCATAGCAGCGGGCAGACGGCTCCAGTCCAGCAGCTTGGGCCAGGCGATAGACTCGCGGTGGATCTGGCCGCCTTCTGCCGCGGAGCGAGTGACCTTTCGGAGCACGGGAGGCTGCATTCCCTTGTTCGTGTAGTCCTTCTCCAAGTGGGAGATCATTGCCTTGTACTTAGCCCGGGTTTCAAAGGCTGGCACCGTCCTCAGGATGCTTGGTACTGGGGACGGAGATTCGCGGAGTCTAGCGCAAGCGAGGAATGAAACGGAACCAGAGGTCCAGCAAAGATCCTCCAACTGGTAGACCCGATTGTCATGACAAGGAAACGTGTCGAGGTATCCCATCATACTCGCAGGTATTGACCCCCCTTTGGAACTTCGGCGTCTCTCCGTTCCCGTATCGTGAACGTGCAGTGTGATAGACTTGAACAGAGCATCGTGGCGACGCGCTCGGACCTGGCGCATTGCAACAGGATCGTAGATCTCGTCGAATCTAGTGTGGGTAGTACTGGATGTTGCCATTTCCACATGCGTAGCGGTTGCGAGGCTTGTTGTATTTCCCAATTTCCTCGATCAACCCTGCTGGCAAAGCGCATCCCTTTAGACCTTGGTCCTTCTCCTCTCTCAGTGATTTCGGTCGCGTTGACTGCATTCTTCTTCGAGGACTGTGCGTCCTTTCACAGCTACGAGATTGTCCATGCTGCTCCCGAGCTCTTGCTTGTGGAAAGTCGCGTCGTATGTGCGTAGCCCAGGGCTTCGTGCGAATCTGCTTCGGATGCTGCGCGGCTCAAGCTTGATAGACATTTGAAATGACAGAGGATGGAGGAGGATGGTAACGAGCTGGTGTTCTTGTAAGCGCGCGTTGGTGATAGCGACTGGTAGCTCGTTGGCCCAAATTGGATGACTGACCTGCTGCGGGTGACGAAGCGGCAGAACCTCGGGAAGGATTTGAAGTCGCGTGAGGTTCAGGCAACAGTAGTACAGCTACGAAACATACAGTTGGACTCCAGCATGGAGAGCCTCAGGTCTCAGGATGGATGGACGCATGGAAGGAGAAACAAGACGCTGCAATGCGATGCCTGCTGACTTCAGCTATATCTCGATGGGCCACTGGTGACTGAACTCAAACCAAAAGGCTCTCAGGTAGCTTTGCATGGATGCGGACGAGACACGACCAGCTGGTACTGAGCTCTGAGATGGAGCGAGATGCATATCGAGATCCTGGACGAAATGTTCAGGTCGAGGTCCGACTCGTGTATCGCCGCCTCAGGAGAGTGGTGTGTTGCAGACGTCGTTGGTGGTACACCCGTTATGAACCAGAACCGAGATACACCGCGAGTTTGCTGCAAGACAGTGCTGCCGCCCTAAGTTGCAGATCAGAACATCACATAAGTGTCCGGAAGGGATATAGTCAGGGGTTGTAACTTGTAAGACACGGTGACGCTTTGCAAACATAGCATCGAGTGTTGGAGCAGCGTCAGGGACGACTTCATGATAGCTCTGTCATGCCGTATACATGTTCTCACCACCCTTCCACGGTACCGAGTCTTCTCAAAGGTGATCACGGCATCACCTTTCCAAGGCGGCCGCGCGTGTAGTGGTCCGCTACGACACTCGTCGACCGTCGGCAGAGTGAGTCCGTACTGGGGGGATGAGCCAATGGCGCTAGCGCTGCTTTTAGCTTAATATACAATTTTAACGCTAAGCATCGTAACCATACAAGAGGGAGAACCGAGTGCACTCCCTCGCAATCCGTCCTCGTGGCGCAATCAGTTAAGACACTCCAAAAATTCGGTAAGTACATCCCCCTTCCCTTCACCTAACGGCAAGCAGTGGCAGCAGTGGCAGCAGTGGCAGCAGTGGCATTCGGCAAAACGACATCACGACACCCAAAAAATCGTCCTACCAAAACGCGAGATTGTCGGGTGGCGCCGACCATAATCAGCTTGGGACGATTTTCTCCAGATCCCACCGGGGATCTGAGTTTTTGCCCTTTTTTGCTCACATCACAGTCGAGTATGGCGGGATAGCTTTGTACGTGTTGTATGAATTCTCCTATAGAAATCGTATTCTTTTGCCCTCGATTTTTTGATTCGCCTCTGTGACTATTCTGCTCGAACATGTCCTTCGTGTGACCGCTGACAGCTGTCCCTGAAGACCATTCACTGGAACTGCTATACGTCTTCCTCGCCGGGCTCTCGTGATCTCGCTCTGCAATACTCTGAGGAAAAGTCATTGCCGCACAGCCATCTTCGTGCGGATCGTTTTGTGGACACCACAGACGAGCTTTTCGATGCGCTTTTTTAGCAGGCACACTCCATGCTACTAACTTCATTATTCTAACGTGCAGCAAGCTGGAACGAGATGTGTGCGATTTTTGCGCAAGTTAAAGGTGGTGTTGCAGTGGCAGCAGCTGCTGCGTTGATGCATCTGGCGCCAAGAGATGTTTTGGAACACGAGCACCTCGCCGCTCCAACTGGCGCTACTTCGTTCCCACGCCATCATCTTGCCCCAAATCAATCGAATGGCACGTAACCCAGCACCAACAATCTACGGTGTGGATAAGGCGGCAAGGCCAATCGTTGCTCACCGACGCGAGGGATACGGCCAGCGGCAGGCAGCACAATGCTCGCGCTCCCGACCCCGTCGAAAGTCGCAATCACCACGAACAGCAGCGGAGCGACTGTACATACAGCAGCGATCAACGGCCATGGAAGACGTATTTTCGAGCACCCTCCGCCCAAATCACGATACAGAGCAGCTCATAGCTCCACACACGGAACGACATTTCGCCACTGTGATAGGGGTTGATTCGAATGTACAGCAGGAAGTTCGTAACAGCGCCGCGTATCTTGACTCATGGTCATCCATTCAGCCCGCCCAACCTGAAGTCCGACACCGCCACAGTCCATGCCTGCTTCCATTTCCGCCGCGTTTGAGACGATTCGACCGTTGATTCCCATGTCTCTCAGCCGACAGCGTGCGCGGCACTGGATCGGCTGATCTACGAGAGAAGCGCCCAGCAAGATCTTGAGCATCGGCGCTCGTACTGGAAAGAAGCAGGAATGAGACATCGGGAGGAGGCCTACAGGACGCGGCAAAAACAATAATGGAGGAGCCAGGAGGACGGGATCCTGCGCTGGCAACGTGACTTGGGCACACAGAACTCAAGACTTCGACGGGCTGAAAGGGTCAGAGCACAGACAGCCCTGCGCCAGCATTGCGGTGCCCAATTCGTATCATAGCGAGACAGCTTTAGCCTCTGAGTTCGCAGCCGTCATAACTGCAGCCCAATTGCCCACAGCGAGAGAGAGGACGCCGACGCAGCGCAGGCCCCTGACGGTTCCGCAGGCAGGGCCTCGTTCTATATCGCCGCTTGGTGCTCGTCGACACTGGGAGGCGCAACTGCGCAGGTATTCGAAGGAGCGAGTACGAGATTGCATTCAAGGTGCGCCGGAGTAGCAATCGAACCGGGACGAGGGTAGAAGAAGATGATTCAGCGCGGCTAAGGCCTGCTGCCTGTACGACTTGTGTCAAGGACGCGCCCATCCGAGGGATGTCACTTGTGAGGAGTCCTGTCGGCAGGTGAGCTGCCGGATTGAGCTCCCTCATGCGCTCTGCTCAGTGCTGGTATAACTCTTGGCGGAGAGTTGCGATCTGAGCATCGAGCAATACTAGCTGGAGTGCTAATCAACCAGCACATTTGCATCTCTGGGCCTCCATGGCACCCTTGCGATTGCCAGGCGTAAGACGCTTAGTGAGCAGTCGCGCAGGTCGGGGCAGAGAACAGTTCGAAGCCGCACATTCAGGAAGCTTTCCTACGATCAAGACTACGGAAGAAGAGGCGGAGCGTAGCATGGCTGGACAAGACGCGTACGCGGTAACGAGAGAGCAACAATGGCTTTGACGAAAGCTAAATGCTCTTCGAGGCCGTCGATGTTTCAAAAGGGTCGTATTGTCTACGCATCACGCGCATTGAAGATACAATGTGCTTTTCCTCGCGAATGCAGCGAACGATTTGGTATGGTATGAAGACCACAGCGCGGCAACCCTGGAGTGCGCGCCGTCTTTTCCCTGGGTATCAGAATGGAAGCTCAAGCCTGATCTTAATGATCTGACCCTGTCTACAAGCTTGATGAATCTGGGCTACCAAATTGTCTTGCCGTCGGGCTATCCATATTCCAACCAGTCTCCTTGAGCTCTTCCTCTCCGATCCCGTCCAGCGCCTTGAGAGTGACAGAAATACAACCGTCGCACGGTTTCGAATTCCGGCGTCGACAGCTTCCATCGATTCCACAAGAATCAACATGGTACCGGGAGCGGATCTCAGCATGCTTCGTCTTATGAACAGCAACTTGGCGTTCTTCTGGGTAAAGAGCATGCTCCAAGCTTGATGCGAACTGGCAAAGAGCACAGGTCAGCAATCTGGCCTGAGTTTCTTGCAATCCAATGTCCTGCTAAGCGGTCCCTTGTCAACTCTCCCCGTCTTTCGGCTCCGCATCATGATAGATGCACAGGCATAGACTCTGCTCGGTGCGTGGCACAGGCGGACTGTCTCGTAGATGGCCTTCAACCCAGATATCATAGATTGGATGCGTACGGTAGAATCTCTACTGCCAGCTTTCGATCCTCTCGGCTCTGGTCTTCGTAGTACCTGCTCTGGTATGGAGTGATCGCGCACACGTTCAGATGTCCCAAGTCCATGTTCACGGCAATGATGAAGCGGCCAGGTCACAGGCGGTACACAATGAGAGTCTACCATTAGCCGGGGGTCCAGTATCATCTGTTGGAGCAACCCTCTCCCGCTACTGGAGCTGTAAACGGTGGGAATCATAGCACTCGACAACAGCTGCATCGGTCCTTTGAGCGAAACGGGGTCTGGAACCAGGCTTCCCTAGTGTGAAGGGGGTTTGATAGTTGAGGCATGTATTGTAGGGTTCGATTTTGGGTGCGCGAATGGGAATAGACGGAGTCGCCACCAAAAACTCTCAATGTTCAGCAGCGCAAGGCTCTGTCTCGGGCCTATGAGTGATCAGGCAGTGCACCCATGTCCTTTCGTATCTCTGTACGAACTAGAAATACGCAGAGCGCGAAGAGTGTAGCGAGGGCGCGATTTGTCTTCATTCTACGAAGTCTTGCACCAAAGCCAAAGGGTTGACATTGCAATCCGACCTTTCTTGCCCGCCTGCGCCTGGCGATGCTCGCACATGCCTTCGCAGATCTCCATTCTCGCATACTGCTTCTCTGCGTCCTTGATGCTCTTATGGAGCTGCTGATTCTCCTTTGTGATCTCCCTCTTGCATCCACCCTCTGCCAGTCCGTTTGCCTGACCCTCGACCATGCTGTATGGGCGCCCAATGAACAGAGTCGGCTTCTTCGCGGGGACAACTTCGTCTTGATCCCACATGGCCACATAGTGAAAGGAGCCGGGATCGGCGGTGGACTCGGCGCTTCGGGACTCGGTAACGGAGATGTTGAAAGCGGCGAGGACTCGCCTGTCTGTATCCTTGATGATAGGATCTCGGGCGTAGAGAGCGATCTCCTTCTCGCCGGCTTTCTCCTGTACTGTAGTCCCGCATCAGCTTTCAATAGCATGGAGATGATGCGGCGCGAGGAGAAACGCACAGTAGTCCACGATGTCCAGGAAGACGGCAAGCTGCTTGCGCTCACGGCCGTCTTTGTTGCGCTGGCCCGCTACCCCAATGTCACCGTCCGCAGCCGATAGCCATCGCCGTCGCACGGTCTATCTTCCAGCCGCCTTGGGGAGCGTTATCCTTCATGAACCTGATGATCTTGTTGCGGCAGGCGGACGCCTTCCACGCGATCTTCTCGTTGCCCACCTCCTTCTCTAACCATGCCGATCCTGCTTCCATAGTAAGGGGCTCGTCTCGTGCTTTGTTGCTGGCTGTGGCGGTGAAGCGAAAAACAATATTGAATTGGTGAATATATTTGAAGCGAGGACATCTGTGCTGGTCGTGCCAAGGCGCTAGTCAATCAGCTCATTTGCGCATGTGAGACGGTATTGATGCGAAACAATCGCTGTTTGCCTGATTGTCGGCATGAAGCCTTCTACTCGACAGTCAGTACCCACTCCGTGCACATCGTAAGTCCCATGAATTGAGATTCCCAACTCTGGTGCGTGTATAGACAGGTTGTTAGTTCTTTGTGCGCCCTCAAAGGCCTCTCTCGCTGCCCTCGCGTGATTCGATGCCGCGCGCCACCAACAGGCGGAGCTTGACCGCGGGAGTATCCAGCAGGCAGATGAATGGCTGCTCACGCAGCAAGCACGCTTCGAGCGTATATTGTGCATGTGGTGAAAGACATCTCTCCAGAATTAAGGCATATAAGGGTACAGTAGAGAGCTAGTAGATCACTATCTCAAATTCGAGCAAAGGACACCAGTAACATTACTCTATACCACGCCGAAGGACCTAGTTTGCCTACTTACCGTTTGTGTGTGTTGACGTTTATGTGTGTTAATGTTTGCGGAAACGCCCAGACAATTACGAATATGGATGTTCTTTTTAGATCCAGTAACACGTGCGCTTTAATACAAAAATCAGCCTACCTACCTAATTCCTACCACCTACTACCTACTACCTACTACCTGCTACCTGCTACTATATACTTCTTTGCCTCCGGCGGCTAGCCACTACGTAGAGCTACCCTAGGAGAGACTCTCAGAACCCACTTTTTAGCGTTCTTACTGGTTATATATATCGCTACGGGAGGCGTAGGGGGGCTCTTCGCTCGTTCGCTACCGTCGTAGCCCTTCACAAGCTTCTGGACGGTTAGCGCTCACTCACTCACGGCCGCTCCCCACCTCCTGCTCTTCGCTCCACCAGAGCAATGAGCTGACCTTCCGTTACAGGTCCCAATCGTCTTCTTGGCACGTGGGAAGGGCAGAGAGAGCAAAAGGAGCAGAAGATATTGGGCAGATGATGCTGTCTTCTCTCTGACACAAGCATCCTCGCCGGCGGTCGGCAGAATTTCGTCTTTTCAGGAGCTAGTGGCGCCGTTCACCTGTGAAATTACGTAAGCGTCCCCTTTTTGCGAGGGAAATTCTTCGGTTCAGCTTGAAGTGACCCCGAAAAGTTCTTCCCTTGCACACCCGACACATTTTTCGCCGCTCGAGATCCGAATTCCAGCTTTCATCATGACACGATTAGTAAAGGGCAAAGATCTCCCCGTTCTATACCTGGCAGTTGGCGGCTACAGTGACGGGGCGGGAGGGTCGTGGAAAGATGCAGAGAACGACGACGAATACTTCCGCGAAGCCATTGCGGAAGAGTATATGAGGCGCCTGGGAACCAACAGCTATACCATGCGATACACTCTGCAGCAGCTGCCCTCCGGTTACTCCGGATGGGTCAAGAACCGCGACCAGCAAGCGACCAGATGCACCCACGGACATCCCGCCGGCAGATTCAACACAACATTGGACATCACCGACCACTTCGAGTACCTGCAGCGACGAAGCGTTCAGGGCGAAAGCTGCGCTCCGTGCGTCTGCTGGAGATGCCGCAAGCTGAAGAAACGGGAGACGAGGACTCGGACGCAAGAGGAAAAGAACGACTTGATACAAGTACAAGAGCAATTGCAGGAGGCGTCTGGATTGGGATCAATTCAGGAAAACATTTCTGTCGGATATGCGGCACAACGAAAGATCGAGCGAGAGACCGCTGCAGCACAAAGCGCATATGGCCAGCAACCAGTGCCAGCCAGCGCCGACGAGCACAGCCAGGCTCAAAACTACGGATTCGGAGAGCAGAGCGCCATACCCGCGTCGGACTCTATTCCATACGAGTACGACCAGAACACCAATGCGCAGCCCCAGGGCAATATCAACTCCCCGCCGCCAGCCCAGTATGGTCTGGGACCGGAGGGCTTCATTCAATACGAAAACCCCGACGCCTACTACAAACCGCCTCCGGGTCCGTACGATCTATGGTGCCCCGACTGTGACCGAGTGCACAACTACACCCGGCCATGTTCGGAGTTCAGATAGACCAGCACCGATCCCGAGGGAAATGCGCGAGGGAGTGGGAGGGGAAGCAACATCATCCCCGCAAGGTCGTGAGACGAGAGGGTGCAATGGAAGAGCTAGTTAGCACAGAAAGCAGCTGCAACGCTTGAGATACATGTAAATGAAGCAAAATTTGAGAACTCGTCGAAGCGCCCCTCAGTACTATCCTTGTCTATGTTCAAATGTGATCCTTCAACTAATGGCTGTTCGCCTGGTCTCGGCTTCCTCTAGAGAATCGCACCGGTATTTTCATCTAGTGTATTGGCTCTGGAAAGGGATACTGTGACTTCCGTACGAAACCTTGGAAGTCGAGTCACTCCTGAGGTTCTACTCCGTCGGACTCGTGCATCACTTCCACGGGATCTGACGGAAGTGCGTAGGATGACTCGGCCTCGTTCATGTACTCATCGAGCTTCGAATTATTTATCGGAGTCAGTGGCTTTGGTGATGGATTATCGCTCCATTCCGCTAATTTGCCCATCCCTGAGTAAATACAGATCTTCGATCGCAGCCATTATCTTTTCCCAAGCCTGCACACGGCCGATAAGTTGGAAGTATGTATGCTCTCAGTGGTTCAGGACCCTGCGTCTCCAGGATACGGGAGAATTGAACGTTATCGACCATCCTCAATAGCCCCATCATTATCAAGAAGCGAAATCACTTCCTGTAGCATGTCGAAGAACTCAAAATCGCTCTCTGTCATATCGGGAAGGTAGACAACCTGTTCAGTCTCGTAAGACTTATCCAACATGTTCAGATCAAGCTCGGGCAGATTTGGCAGTTCCCTCTGCTGTGGATCCAGGGCTGGGGTTGGTGGTGGTGCGAAAGGATGATCTTCTAAAGGATCAGGACCGCGCGTCCCAGTGGCTGGTCCGGTGTTGTCAGGATCAAAGTCCTGTAGCTCTGGCAGTTCATGTTGCGAAGGGGGCAGTAGTGGTTTAGGTGGCAGAGCACCGGGATTCTCGATTGCAGAAGGGGCGTTGCTTGAGTCCATGGCGGTGTTGGTGTTGGAAAGCGGCTGCGGTTGTATGTTCAGCATACCGTCTTGGTTCCCTGTTCTGGTTTGTCTCGCTAGCTTGTTCAATAGTTTGGGTCTTGGGGTTTTTAGCTTTGTGTTTACTATTGAAGGATGCGCGGCATTCCGAATTGACGATCGGAGGCAGATAGAGTGCATTTAAACTGGAGTGACCTGTATGGAACACGGCATTTCAGCAAAGCATTGTGATAAAGGCTTTGATTTCCTAGTACAATGTCTTTGGCCTGGATCTTTCTTTGTCCGGTCATATCACTTCTCATCCGAGAAAAGCAACACATCAACGAGCGGCGGGCGGTTTGCTTTGTCCAGGGTATGGACTTAGGTATGAACGTATTTCTTGCTCAACAGATATGCTTAGCGGAATCGAATTGGAATGGAAGTCTTGTCACCGAGCCGAGAAGTGCTGTCGGGAATGTGAAAGTAGGCCATATCCAGTGCTGCGCTGTCTATGTGATTCTTTGCAGCACGGGATCTGCTCGGTCCCCGAAAGCCACTTTTCTCGCAGTTTGGAACGGCCAGCCGCGCCAGAATGGCCGCAGTAGGAACATGTCTGAATGGGTTTCGAAGCGTACTTTATAGCCAGAAGCGGTACTTCGAAGTATAATTTCAGAAGCGTGTTTAAGCAACAGAGAGCTGAACGAGCGCAATTGTCTTGATCCGGCGAAGCACAAGCTGTATCGCAAGACAAACGGTACGTGCACGACCAAAGTGAAGCTGCTGCAGGTGCCCTGCCCACTCGGCCAACCCATTGATTTCATTCTCCGGTAGTCTGCTGGTGTGGGACAACCGAAGCCACAACTGCGAACCTGCTAAGAAGAGGAGAGCCAGTGCGAAAGGCTAGCCAGCTGTTGGAACAATCAATGAGGTTGTTCAAATCATTCCCTCGATCAGGCAATGTTACTCCGTTTCGGTCGTTCTGTGAACCTCGCCCGCAGTAGCAATGATGCTGAAGTCGTTGGCATCTCTTGGCGTCGATTCCGGCTGGTAGACCCTCATACTTATCCTGACATTCATTCGACTTTTTGCGAGGGCAGAGGTGAGGTCTGTGAACTGTGGGTTAACTTTACCCGGCGGCTGAATTCGCCACTTGCCCCCGGTCTCTCCACGCGGGGACCCCAGAATCCCCCGGGATCCTTCTGAGCGATATGGCAACGATCTGCGTCGTGGTACTCTTCCGACCACTTCAACGTCGCATCTCACTCGCTTGGCGCATGGTCGTCTACCATAGAGATACCGGGAGTCGATTTCAAAGCTCTATTCCGCCGCTCTTTCAATTTAAACGTCTTCCATCTTATTCTCCTTCCCATCCTCATCCGCCCGGTCCTCTCCAGCTCTTTGCAAAGATGGCTCCTCCCACCATTCTCAACAAACTCGTCCGCAACGATGCCATGAAAGTCGACCCGCCGGAGATTTACAACTGGCGTGTCCTGCTGCTCGCCTGCGCATCATGTTTCGGCGGAACGCTTTTCGGGATGGACATCGGTATCATCGGCGGAGTCATCACTCTGCCTTCCTTCAAGAATGCCTTCGGATATGAAGGCGAAGGAGCGGCTCTTGCGAATGCGAATCTCAGCGCAGATATCGTGAGCGTGATGCAGTGTGGTGCTTTCCTCGGCGCGTTGCTGGCGAATCCACTGGCGG
Source organism: Lecanosticta acicola (assembly GCA_963674455.1). NCBI lineage: Eukaryota > Fungi > Ascomycota > Dothideomycetes > Mycosphaerellales > Mycosphaerellaceae > Lecanosticta > Lecanosticta acicola. Next base: position 26,709 of record CAVMBE010000127.1, read on the forward strand.
ATAAATGGGGACGGAAGCCAGGGTTGCTGGGAGCTGCGACGTTTGCGGGCCTTGGTGGCATGATGCAGGCTGCTGCTTCGGGGAACATTGGATGTTTGTATGCGGGACGGTTTGTTGAAGGTTTGGCTTTGGGAGGTGCGACGATGTTGACGCCGACGTATATTTCCGAAAACGCACCGCGGGCGACCAGAGGGATGTTGGTCGGACTGTACCAGCTCTTCGAGACGATGGGGGCTATGCTGGCTTTTTGGATCAATTATGGAAGTCAACTGCACATCTCCGGTGATGCTGAATGGCAAATCCCTCTTGCGATGCAGTGCTTACCCCCGACACTGCTCTTCCTCGGCATGCTTCTCTGCAATGAGTCGCCCAGGTGGCTTGCGAGGACAGATCGCTGGGAAAGATCGCTCAAAACTCTATCACATGTTCGCAATCTCCCAGGAGACCATCCATATATCGTAGCGGAGATGCTGGAGATGCAACGTCAACTTGAAGAAGAACTTGCCAGCGTCAACGGCGGATCTGGCTTCTGGCCCATCGTCAAGGAGATATGGACCGTTCCTTCGAACCGAAAACGGGCGATCCTCTCGATCGTGCTCATGGTATGCCAGCAGATGACTGGTACGAACGCCATCAACTACTATGCGCCGACCATCTTCACCAACCTGGGCATCACCGGTAACTCCAACTCGCTCTTCGCCACCGGTATATATGGCATCGTCAAGATGGTGTCCTGCGGGCTGTTCCTCATCTTTCTGGCTGATACACTGGGGCGGCGCTGGTCTCTCATCTGGACTGGAACAGCAATGGCCGTCGCAATGCTCTACCTCGGCTTCTACGTCCGGTTCGATCCTCCTGTGGCTAACGAACCGGTGAGCGCTGCCGGCTACGTCGCATTGGTCATGGTATACCTATTCGCTGCTTTCTTCCAGTTCGGATGGGGACCCGTATGTTGGATCTATGTATCAGAAATCCCGACTTCCCGCCTTCGTGGGTTAAATGTGAGCTTGGCTGCTGCGACGCAATGGCTCTTCAATCTTGTCGTAGCAAGAGCAACACCGGTTATGCTGGTGACTGTCGGCAATCATGGATACGGGACGTACTTCATCTTCGGCAGTTTTTGCGCGTGCATGGTGGTCATCGCTTGGTTCTTCGTACCGGAGACGAAAGGTATTTCGCTTGAGAGGATGGATGAATTGTTCGGTGGCGTGGACTTTGGTGATATTGACGATGTGGGTGAGGCCGCTCAGAAGACGGAAAAGCTCGGAGAGGAGGCTGTGTGTGTCGAGGAGGCTGGAGAAGTCGGCTGAAATGCGGCTACGAGGGTCAGATGTAAGGCATAACTTCAGCTGTCGCTGACTTCAATCGGAGCAAGCTTACGTTCTCTCATACAGAGCATTCTTCTGTTGCAGCTCAGCCTACAAATTGACTCCTATCTGTCAAAAGGATGCTTCCACACTGTGTTCCAGCCATGGGACTTCAGCACAGTGGTACCATCTCTGCTCATACCTGTGATAGCTTTGTGCAGTAGGTAGTGTCGGCTGTGAACATCTGGTCGCAGAGTACAGCTAGAGGTACGACACTCTGGTTTACTGCTTTCGAAAGAGTGACAGGGAAAGCATGGCCATCGGACCAGGCGACTGAGACAAGATTGAACTCGAATCTTCCGTCTACCCGCGGTAGCTCGTGGAATCAGGACCCGTGATGGTAGTCTTGATAGCATCGAGGCGTAGGCGCTCCAGATCAGTCTTTCAGACGTCAAAGAAACTCGAAGGCCGCAGCCGGATTCCTACGATATTGCCGATCATCTTGGAGATGGAAGATATCGATATCGTTGTATGCGCCGCGGGGCTCGATCTTCGTCGGCTCTCAATACCGCAGGAGACTTCTCTGTTTCTCGTTGGCTCCCTGCTCGCCAGTCTCTTTTTCTTGTTTCGCAGGAGTCGCGGGCAGTCGTCCAAACCACCCCGAGACCACTCCAGTGACCAATCACTGACGGCACTTCCTTTTCCAGTCGTATAGGCGAGTAGAGGGGAGGGATTTCGAAGGTCGATACTGCGTCCGCCGCTGTTGAGTGGATGAGAGCTTAGGAGTGGTCGTCGAGATGGCGATTCGAATGAGCCCCGGGAGGCACCTGTCACTGCAGCGAAATATATCCACGGGCTTTATCTTTGCTGCGGCATCGCGGGACATTGATCGGGTGCCTTTTGAAGGATGCGTGGAGCTGTTGACGTATATGAAGGTAAGATGTGCGTTCTTGGCTGCATCGAAGACTCCGATGTAAGAATTGTTGTAAGGACTGCCGCCCAGCGTTGCCCCGGCCAACAAGACCTGCTCCACGCCGCACCTCCGCCACCACTCTCTACCACCCTTCACTCAGCGTCGGCTTCGAAGCTTCAACCTCAGCGCAAAAATCACACAATGTGCTAACACTTGGCGCACGGCGACGGATCGATGCAGAAGGAGGTGAAGGAGGATGGAATAAAATTTGCGCACCAAACAAAACGATATTGAGGGCGCTGCAACGGCGGGGAGACTTTGGACATTTGAGGACGGGAAGAGGAATTGGGACGCAGGCACAGTGGAAATGGGGAAGAGAGAGCTCAGAGACAGTATAGCCTTCATATTGACATACAACTATCTTAACTCCCTCGCCTAGTCTCCTTTCCCCAAGTATCGGCCTCTCCACCAAAAAAAAAGACTTCCTGACGCGCCAAAAAATAACACCTTCCCGCATAGCAAAACTCTTGCCCCGAAGGGCCCGAGAACTCGCCCCGAAGGGTTGGTTTTTCTATCTACGATGCCTTGCCGCTGCCACTGCCGCTGCCACTGCCGAGAGAGAGAAGGTAATGAAAGGGGGAGACGTACCTGATTAGTATTTTGCATAGACCACGGGAGTCTTTGTGATCTGATTTGTTGAGGGGAGTGGCCAATAGTAAGTATATTAAAGTCAAATATTTCGGCTCGTTAAGGGACCTTACGTGATTTTCAAACTGCTTCTAGAATCTGAAGGCTTGGCACGCGGCAAGAGGGTACCGTGGAGCTGTGTTTGCTTGGAAAAGGGTACATGACTGAGACAATTCCAACGGATATCGAGGTGAGAGAAGCGCACACGAGCATATCTGGGAGAGGCGATTCCCCTGTGTATGGCTTTGCCCAGAACTTGTCATCAATTACCTGGACGGAGTGCTTGTCATGTATCTACCCAGCGTCCAGGGTGACGGGCACAAGCAGACAAGACTTCACATAAGACATGCGAGACAGGGAAAGCTCTGGAGCGGCTGCCTGGTCTCACAGGTATCATCCGGCACTCTTTGTCCCGGTGTTTGCTGCGTGGAGAAGCACACTGCACATATTGCACGCATGTTTCTCCTGTCTCACCCAGAAGTGGTACCTCCTGGTCTGCTAGCTGACATATTTCAGGTCAGTGGCCCTTCTACATCACGATACTCCTGCTATATTTCTCTACTCCGTCAGAAAGGGCGAGAAGACAGACATCACTCGCGGCCGTTGTATGCCTTTCGAATCCGACCTTTCTACGCACAAATCCATCATACCTCTATACGCCTTTCTCAACAAGACCTCAGTATAGCGCCAAAAAATCATTCCTATTGTTCCCTGGCATCGTCGATAGCCAGGTCGAAATCTCCATCCAGCGCTCGCATCGGGACAAAGGAAACGATGCGCGTCTGTAGACTGTGCGCAGGAACAATGGCATTGTTGTTCCCGCCTCAGGCGTCACGGGAAAATGCCCTTCACGACGCGAACAACGCATTCGAGCCATCACATTTATATACGCGACCCGCTTGTTGACTTCGGTCGGCATATCAAACCTTCCAAACACGCGAACACCCACGAAAGAAACTTTCAGCTCGTGCCAAATCGTAAGCGACTTTCGAAAAGCAGACAACAGTAAAGAAACCGACCACAACAGTCCACCTCGATAGTCATCATGCCGGCCCGCGTCAACAAGAATCCAAACCTCCCACGCAACCAGATTCAAGTCCTGCCTGTGGGCAGCGCGTCGGACGGAACAGGCGCCACACCGACAGACCCGACATGGCTTCAAGACACCAACCACGCTCTCCGCCATTACGCGCACTACTGGGCCAACAACTACCCCAACGTGCAAGTTCAGGCAGGAATGACGGTTGAGTTGTCCCAGCTACCGCCTGGATACACGGCCTGGGCTCGCGCGCGTCCCAACCCAAGGAGAAACGAGAGCACAAAACGGGGGCAAGAGGTCGTTGATCATATCGTCTGTGGTCATCCAAATGGAGACTTCCGATCTGCTCCAGCCGCAAGCGTAGCTCCCTGCTCAACCACAGGCATTGGCACAGCAGCTCACAGCGCCACAGCTCCCTCTACCCCCAGGTCAGACCCCTTATCCGGTACCAGCTCCACCACCGATCACAGCTCCACAGACGGGTCAACAGCAGGCAATTCTGCCGCCTCGACCACCGATGCAAGCTCAGGCCAATGCAAATCGCGAGCTTCATGAACAGTCGGACGCTATGGATGTTGACCTACAGCCAGCGCAGCGTGGCGATCCACCAGTGCCCGCCGACCGGTCTGTACCCTGGGACATCAATGATGTGTCAGATGGAACAGGGGTACCGTGCTATCTGGACGGTGCTGAGCGCAACAACAACATTTTCTTGGTCGGCGTCGGGAGACATCGTACGGATGCCATGAGAAATCTGCCTGCCGGACTCTTTTACCGCCTGGATCGCCTTCCTGAAGGTTATTCGGTCTGGGAAGTACCTACGCCAGATGGAGAGGACACGGATGTACTGCTCTTGGGACATCCTTCGGGCCAATTCTTTACTTCCGCTGCTGACTTCTATGATCGCCTCGTTTGGCTACAGACTCGAGGACTTCCTGGAGCCCTCGTTGAGTGTCCTTGCGTCCTCTGCGGTGGAGTAGGAAATCAGGAATACGCTGACCGGGATGCGATGGAGGAATAGAGAGTGGAACAAACTACATAGCTACACCAATTCAATCTTTGGCCCTTTGGGTTCAGCATTGCGACCTTGAATATTGTAAGCTTCTGAGCGCTTGAATGGAAATGAGAAACAGTATTACGGCTGTAGGTTGAGATCACAGCTTTCCATTCCCCAATCTCGTCCTGCTACACGGACATCTGAAATTTAACATGTGACAGTTGAGGACACACGTCGACCAAACGCACAATCAGGTGGTTTCTTCGCACAAAGACCATGCCTTTGTGAGTCAAAGTCGTACCACAAGCTCATACTAGATTCATGGTTGAAGTGTGGTAGTCTTAGGAAGACATAGGAATGAGTCGTCGTGTCTGTTCCCTCACGTCTACACTTTGTTCTTTCTTTATCTCCGACCTTTGATGCGTAACTTCCAGTAAGCAAACCGTTTGAGAGCGAAGAAATCGGTTCTCACGATATATATGTATGGAGGGAGACCAGGACACTGGGCTGCAAATGTGACTTGGACGCGCAGAACTCTTATGCACAAGCAGTACTCAAATCATTCCCAAGTATTCTTCTTCCTCTATATTTTCCCTGCCCATTACTCCCCTATGCATTGCATGAAATTCTCTGTTGCTACCTATACAACATGTCTTTCTCCAGTACTATAGCGCGACGAAGGGATAGGCGGCGACTTCAGTCAGATCAATGGCTTTGTTCTTCCTGCTCTGCTGCCAAGCCGAACTGGCACCACCTCGCCAGTTCTTACACATGAACCTTTGACCAGATTGGTCATCCACGTCATTTAATCCTACGCAATGGCGATTATACTCAATAAGATCCACGTTCTGCCTTTTCACCTACATTAGTTTATAATACCACGCATCAAGAGCAACAACACAATCGAAGACCTACAACATTCGATTATTTTCAGCAGCCTAGCCTCTCCGACCAGCTCGGCACAGACACTTACGTCGACACTGCGGACTCTACCCACGAGAAAGTGCAATCCACACTCCCGCCACAGTCGAGAACCCAACAAAATGGTCAGACACAACACCAATCTCGACCTACACCTGGCGGCGGCGCAGCTGCAGATCATCGCGGTCAGCAACGTCTCGGACGGCAAGGGCGGGAGAACGAGGTCGAACGCAGCGGTACAGGACGACGTCTACTATCAGCGACGTATCGGCGAGCGATGGTTGAACGATTCAAGGAGCGACCATCAGCCGCAAGCAGGCAAAATGCCTTAACTCGCGCATCTGCCGGCAGGATACAGCGGATGGTGCAGGCAAAAGCGAACGCCGAGCACACGGACTGGCGACAATAGGAAGGACAGCTGGGATATCCACTGGGTCATCGGCCATGCAAATGGCAACTTCAAGTCCGCTGACCATTCTACGGACATTTCGTCCACCTGCAGCTCAACAACACCGCTGCTGGCTGCATTTGCTCGTCATGCGCGGAACGAGCCCCTCAGCCAGGCCTGATTTCAGCAGCAGATCCGCCGCCAGCGTCTGCAATCAATGCTGCTCCTTCTATGCAGCAGACCGCGGCTCAACGGCTACTACACTGGTGCCCCGGGTTCCCCAGTCGCAGCCGCAACAACCTGGACTGGCGGCCGCAAATCCACAGCAGATAGTCTCTTGAGCGCCTCAACAGCTAGCAGAGCCGTCAATGCCACTATCAAGTCCCCCAACGGCATCACAACCGGATCCGCAACAAGCAGTCGAATGGAGTGTCAGGCCGACCAATCTCAACAACATCTCGGACGATACCCACGAGCCATGCTCTATATAAGGTGCGATCCGTGACGACGAGCCACTGTGCTGGAGTCTATATCAACTATCCGGCCCAACCCGTTCGCTTCAAAAAGGGCGAACTAGAGAAGATCTATGCGCATAGTGAAGACGGGAAGATGGTGCGCGTGGAGATCCCTCGGTACGACCGGCCTGTACAAATTCCCAAGTCATATCTCGAGATCGGTGCGAAGCGTATTCGACCAGGCGGCTGGACCTTGCAACGTGCCTCTAAGGCCAGTGCTCTAACGGCTACTGGGCGGCATCCAACGAGGTCTACCGCTTGTCGAGGCTACCAAACGGGTACTCGGGCTGGAAACTAAGCGAGGACGGTGGTCTTTCTCCGTGGCACTGTGTAGCAGGACATTCGTCCGGTATGCTCTTCCACTCGACGGAATCTTTCTACGAGCACCTCAATCATCTCCAGCTGAAGGGGCTTCACAGTGACGCAAACCCTTGCCCATGCCGTACTCTGTAGTTGATCTCTTTGGGAACCAACATCAGAGACCTGGACGCTGCTGCAGACCATCTACGCATAACCGGTAGCGAACTCCAGCAGCTGCGTGCCAGCCTGCGTGGCAGTGAGCCCACGGCGTGAGAAAGTAGATTCCAGGGATAGTAGAAACGCGAGTGAGAGAAACGACCAATGAGAACAGCACCTGTTCAAGTCAGAATCTGCCCTTCGTTTCAAAGATTGACCATGTCTTATCCACTTCTTACAATCAACATAGTGGAAGATAGTCTTTTCTCTCGGGCTTTAGTTCGTCTTTTGATTCCAACCTATAACTACGCCACTATCGTGCTTCAATTGGAGCGATATTACCCGTTAATCTTACAACACAGCGGCAGTGAAGTCTTCTCCGTCCAGTGAAGGGCACCTAGAGGCTGAAGCGAAGCTCGCTATTAAGCTTCCACCTCATCAGCTTCGAACCCTTTCCCACCGACAACACCTTGTACCAAGCATCCAAAGGCTCCTCACGACTATTAAAATACCACCACGTCGCTGAGACAAGAGATTCGTCATACAAGAACACAAGATGTCGGCTCCCTCCCGCGACGCGAATTACACCGCACTGAAGCCGCAAGCACCAACTCCTCTCCTGCGAAGCGAACCTCCCATGCAAGTCAAGTTTCTCCCACCTCCTGTTTACTCAGACGGCATCGATGCAGGCTGCACCTTTGAGGGCTTCATCCGCGACGACGCCTATTTCTGCGCAGTAATGGCAACTTACCTGCTAGACCAGGGCGCAATCCCCGGTCCAGGTCCATACCGTTTCGCACGCCTTCCAGATGGCTACTCCGGCTACCGGCGCATAAGTGGGGACGAGTCGGTCCAGGTTGATCGAGTCATTGCTGGACATCCTTCCGGCATGTACTTCACCACCACGGCCGACTTCGTCGATCATCTCGCTTGGCTGCAAATTGACCGAGAAGGAATGGTCAATCCAACTTGTCCCTGCGCTATGTGCAGCGGAACCCCACGAGCAGGAGAAGAGCATCTGATACGGGAGGCTGATTTCTTGCCGGTTCGCACTGCTCAGCTTGTTGAGGAACACTTCGGCGAGTCAGCCGCAGCTCTGCAGCCGCCGCCCTCACCAGGAGAGTTGTGGTGCGACTGGTGTCTTACTCTGCACTCGTTTGGCACGCCTTGCGACACGGATAACGATAAGCAGATCACCGAGGAAGAGATGGAACTCGCCCGTGAGCTTGGATTGCTAGAAGATACGCTGGAGAACAGTTGAGCATGGCGGCAAAGGATATCCAGCACGACAAAGGAGCGGGAACTGCACGCTGCAAGAAAGAGAACAGGATTGAAGCAGTACTGTAGGCCGATGATACATATGATTGCTTCTGCTGGGAGTACTTGCAGTCATTTGCTTTGACGCCGTCTCGAGACACTTCTTCCAACCTGTACTGGTTTCTACCATGATTGAGCGACGGCCTCCTCAGTTGGCCAGACGATCTCTGCTCCTTTGAACTACTTCGATGTGTTACTACTCCATTCTAGACATAGACAGTCCTTTGAGACCTTCTTTGAGACGTCAAAGCCGACGAAAATCGTATTTGTTGTAGAGGGACACAAATACCGCTGGCGTAGAGCGGAGTAGACCTGCACCCTATGTGATAGGTGCAGTTCCTATCGTCCCTGGTGCTCTTCACACCCTTCTTTTCTCAGACGCAGCGATTTTTTCTTCTCCTCGTAGGCTTCTTACTCTAGTCTTGTATATGTCTCTGCGAGATGTTGTTTGGGTATTCACCATTCAGCACTGTCCGTTGGCTGGGAGACAGCTTTGTCAGCACTGTCCGTCAGTGATTTTGATGAGGTCAATCACGCGTATTCTATCGAGACTAGACCTTCACTTGGACGCGCACGGCAACGAATCTTCGATTACTACCACCAAAGACCTACTCTAACAACCCTCTCTCACCCTGTCTCGCGCGCACATAACAACTAGCACTCTCCCTTCTCTCGCATTACCAGCACCAAGATCTTCGACTTTGCGATTCGCGTTCTCTACTTTCACGACAAACTCGACGGATTCGACCATCATGCAGGCCACAGCTCCGAGAATGTGGGTCCACGAGATCAACCCTTACTCAGATGGTACCGGCGCCGACTGCTACAAGCCCAATACCACGCCATGCGATCAGTACATCTGCGAGAAGATCAGCGACAAACTCCTCTCAGATCGCGAATTGAACATACAATTCGAAAGCGGACATCCAAAAACCATACCGAGCCTTCAAGCCGGCTATAGCGCGTACGAGAGACAGCGGCGAAACAATGGCGGAGTGGACAGATGGATATATGGACATCCTAATGGGTCTTTTGACTCTGTCTCTCAATACTACCAGCACTTCAAGTATTGTCTGCTGCACGGCACTGCGAATGGCTGCGGATGCTATAGGTGCTCGCCAGGCTCACGGACGAATTCGTACGCTTGGCCTCAGAGCTTCAATACCTCATTCAACCTCCCGATTGCTTCTATATCCGCTGGGCAAGTGCAAAGCCTTCGCGTGGCTCCTGCAGCGCCTTCTACTACAGCAGCAAACAATGGAACCTCACTCGCAAGCGATCGGCCGCAGCAAGCATTGTTGGGGCCCCAAGAGTGGCCAGTCAATCTAACGTCCAATGCAACAGAAGAAGACGTGGGCGGAGACGCACAAGCGGCAGCAGGTCCACTGCCCCCCAACTCTGGGATCCAGTACCACCCGGGTCCAGACCCAATGATTCGTTCAAATGGATCTATCGACTGGACGAATAGACCGATTCTCCTGGATCCATCTATTCAACAGCGTCCTACGCAGTACGTCGATCCTGCTTGGGAGGCAGCAATGCTCGATCAGTTGCATCAGTACGTGAATCCAGAGCAGTACCAGGGAGAGCGAAATGCCATCCATATGGCTGCACCGCGTGGCAATACTGGTCCGTTGGCGCAAATCTTCTGTGAGAACGGAGAACTTATTCCTTGGTGCGACGCCTGCTACAGTCGTCACTACCCTGAGATGGCTTGTGTCTGGGGGTATAGAAGAATGGGCGAATGACAAGGAAGAATGACGATGGACGGTGGATTCTTTGCGCGTTCGGGGCTGCGAGAGAAATGTCTGGTAGGATAGCAAGTCAGACCGAATGTGGACATGTGGAAACTCAACGAACCACTGGGTGATCGTTTTCAAATCGCATGCCTTTCTCGATTCGAGCCACTCAATATGCAGCTCTCTGGAACCGTCCTCCCAGGGAAAAGCAATCCTTTTCAGTAGACCGCTTTGTCCAGTAGTGTCGCACCGCATTCTTGCCGACCTTAGGATTGACCCCGGCCCAGAAACATGCAGTGGGTGAGACATGAGACTTCTGAGGCAAACAGCACGTAGGGCAATCAGTTTACCTTTTGCGCACTGGCATTTAATCTCCTACTCCCATGTTGCCCTAGCAGGCTTGTTTTCCTCAGTTTCGCGCATGTCATTTCTGATCTCCAGTATAATCCTGATCTTCCACGTATACATGCCTTTGTTCGCTCCTCCTTGTCCATCGGAAATAAAGACCTTAACCTGCTCAACAATGGCCTTGTCACTTGCGATGGGAGCGAATGACTTCAACAACACATTGCCATTGTGTTGTTCGATGGCTTCGCGGCGGTACTTAAGCGCACTGCTCCCCTGAACCATCGATGACACTCCAGAAACCATCACACTCACCTGTCTTCTGAACACTTTCCACTCCCAAACAAGCACCAGAAGACCAATTCTAGAGTACCAAGAGCCCAAAACAGCATTCAAGACTAGACCGTTGGAGGAACGACCAGAGAAGAAACAACATCTGCCACCATGCAAGCCTCGAATCAACCGCGGTACATCCACGAGATCAACCCCTTCTCAGACGGCATAGGCACGGTGTGCCAGCGAGAAGGCTTTTCGCGGTGCGACGACTTGTTCCGCAACAAGATCTCCACGAAACTATTGACGGACCGAGACCTCAACATTCAAGTTCAGCCGGGCCATTCGACACAGATTCTAAACCTGCCACAAGGGTATTCTGCTTGGGAAAGACAACGAACGATAGGGCGGGGCGCGGGTGCCTTCGACCGACTTATCTTTGGTCACCCAAGCGGATTCTTCGACTCGCTGCCAAAGTATTTCGTACACTACAAGCACTGCTTGCAGTACAACACGAGTTACGGCTGCCCGTGTTGCAAGTGCTCCGCTCCTGGTCCAGCAATCCCTCAAAGCCATGCCGGTCGTCAAACCCATCCAGCGCCTCAGATGGCTCCAGTCCTTCCTGCTGCTGGTCCACAAGTACATCACGCAGCATCTCTGTCCACCGGAGCCGCGCCAGTCCCACCCACTTTATATACAATCATAGGCGCACCTACAATTTCCGACGGCACGGGCAAGGAGTGCACTCGCGGGGGCGCAGTCCAGAATGACGACCATTTCCTGAACGCCATTGGCAAGTATATCGCTAAGGAGCGACATCTCGCCAATGGTCCGCATCGCTTAGAGAAGCTCCCAGATCGATACTCCGGCTGGGAGCAGCGTCGTGTCGGAGGACAAAACGACCGCTACATCAGCGGTCATCCATCCGGCAAGGATTTCAGGTCAGTCTCGGAGTTCGTTGACCATCTCAACTGGCTTTTCGTCGGCGATGCGACCGCTCAGTGTCCTTGTTGCCTTTGCCACGGCGACCGTCGTGTAAAAGATACGAGGGGTATCCGTGGTACGCCAGCTACGCTCTCTCTTCGACCAGGTCAGATGGTCCACACAGTACCACAAGCAGCAGTGGACCCGGTGGAACGTGAGGTACTTGCTCCACGGCCAACTCGCCCTGCTATACCAGGTTTTATGCAAGCAAGATCGCTTCCTATGCTCGGTCCTCACAATGCCAGTCATACAGACGAGATAGACACAGTATTCGGTGGGCCAGAAGAGGACACGATACCGATTGAGGGCGTGTCAGAACCTGTTGACTGGGCGGCTGTCTACGAGAGAAATGGCTGGACTCCACCAGGTACCCGTCGAGAGCGAGTCCCTCCGCCAGGCACATCACCAGAGTTCGAGGCGGAGCTGTACGACGAGCTTCACGCTTTCTTGCATCCCACACAGCAGCAGTCCGAACCGCCACTGCCTCAGCTAGGAGCGGTGCAAGAGCCCCATCTAAATCCAGTATTGCCAGAGGAGGAGCAGCTCGCTCGAGGTGCAGAGGGCCAGGATGTGTCCCGGGTCGACCCGAACGTGTGTCTTGAATGCATGAGCTATCATGCTCCGCAAGCGCCTCACGACTGGACAGGATGGACTTTTGACGAGGAGGGTAACCCGGTGGTCGAGGAAGATCCAGAATGGATGGACTTCGAATAGTAGAAGCGACTGCAGTACCACTTGCCAGATGTGGACCGAGAAAGACGAATGTGTAATCCGGTGGTGTCATCACCTTTCACGAGAAAAAAGCGAGACTGTGCTTCCCACGGCGTTCCAGGAGTTTCATTGTATAATTGTATAATTTGTATCCCAATCGACGACGTCTGTTCTGGATCTTTTTCTTCGACTTCGACTTGTTCTTATCGTTGTTTCTTCTCGCATCGCCGTCGGCGGCGTGCAATTTCGACAGCATTGTCGCAGGTATGATTGGTCGCTCGCTCCGGATGACTTACTGTAACGTTGACATGTGACCATAGGTTCATCTTTCGATTCCACAGACATCATCCAGACGATATCGACGTGACTGTGCAGGGTTCGCAGAATAATTTAGCGCTGAGAGGCGCGCGAGTGGCAAACGACGCCACGGGCTAACTCCGGCGCCTTAATTGCTTCCTGCGGCCGAATGCTGTGTGAGAGCTCCCACAACAACACCATCGACACCCTCACACGATCCGCCGACTCTCCACTGACCACCACCATAGTATTCAGAGCCCACATATCTTCGCTTTCACCCTTCAGCTGACTTCCTTCGGTTATCTTCGCGGATCAACACTGGAGCAGGCCAGCTCTCTCAGAATGTTCGGCGTCGCGGGTGCTCCGGCAACGCGAGAGCAGTACTTGGATGATTGGGAAGAAGATCTGTACGAGCGCTCAGAGGATCTGTACAAGCGCGAACAGAAAGTGACCGGGCGCGAGATGGCACTTGCATTCGCCAAAGAGCAGGTGGAGGATCTGGAGATGCAGATACTGCGGGAGCGTATGGCACGTTTGGACGCAGAAGTCCGGGGGATCAGACTGAAGCAGGAATTGCTCGAATGTGCGGTCGAAGAAGAGATGTCCGGACGACCGACGGGTTTCTTATCATCAGCAACCGTCGGACTCGTTCATCGGTTTCGAAACGAGCCCCGGTGGCGTGCAAGAGGGACAACAGGAGCAAGGGGATTGAATTGTAAAGTCCGTCCTTGATATCGTACCGGCAATAGACAGATGCTATGAGTTTGGTGCACGATGATGGGGGACATGAGGACTAGTCACCCTATAGCACCACCTGCTGCTTCACAGAGAGCGTATCAAGTATAGTCCCGAGCTCGCCTCCGAATGTGCTCATCGCTCTCGTTTCTTTTCGCTGCTGAGTTCCAGCGTCTCTCCATTAAGTCTTTGACACCTTTCAGGCTTGAAGCTGCTTTACGACAGTGGTCTTTCCCTTATTGTTTTCGTGAAGTGATACACAGGGACCCCGAATAAGACAGAAAGCGATACTCCTTCCAACAGCCCCTTCAGCAGTGACCTGGCCAGGACACTCTCCGCTGTATCTCGCAGCGCTTCCGATCCCACATCGTTCGCTCGAGTTGCTGCCCTGGAACCAAGCGCTTCATTCGATTGTCTGCGTACTCGTCAGCTCGACCCCCACATTTCTGACATTGCCCACTTGGCACGTTGGCGTTGTGCCTATCCGTCGTGTTCAGGAGTTGATGCAGGCGATGCCGTCGGTGGCATGGCAGATGTGGTACTCTGTCAAGACTGCAGAAGCTGATGCAGTCGACCGGATTGGTGGCATGGTGTAAGCTGTGCTCCGTTTGCCGTAGTGAAGAACTGGTGCAGTTCGTTGGGTCAGAAGGCGCACAACAATAGCTCTTATCCTCGGCATTTCTGATCTGCTTGAGGCATGCAGTATGCTAGCACTCCCAGGCAGGGCTACTGCAATGAACCGATCCGCGGTCACAGCACAGCATCTTGTGATAACGAAGCATAAAAGCTCACCAACCTCTTCAGGCGATGAGAAATCGGTCATGGAGTCTCCGAACATTGCAGGGAAGAACGAGTCGTCAAAGCCTTTCTTGGAGGCGTCTGTTCGACAGCCCTTCACTGGAGGTGGAATTTGCCCCTGGTCGACTCCGACGAGCTCAAAGCGGCATCATTGCTTAGATCACGGTCTGTCAACCATGCAAAAGCGGCTATGCAAATGTCCTGTTGAGAGATCAGTGGTGTGGTGCGCAGCGGCATCAACCATCGCCAAAAGCTGTTCTGGAGTCGCCACAATGTCTTCGGTGTATTGCGCACACATCCCCCCTCTTAGGCTACAACGTATGCTCTAGCCGCCGCAACAGACGTCGCGGACGTTTAGCTTGTGCATTCCTCCTCTTAACATGCAACAGCCATGCGAATTTGGCTTTGCTCTCCGGGGACGATCGTTGCTTCGATTCCGGATTCTCATTCCACGGTGGAAGGGAAGAGAAAATGCCGAGAAGGCGAAATCTTGAAAGACTGCGAATGGCAAGCTGGAATGTGGGGAATAAAGTCGTGATTCTCTCGTTGTCTCTTGCAGATAGCCCAAAGTGGACAAGCTCAAATCCGCACAAGGATTGACATTGCACTAGCAAAGTTGTCGCTTCGTTGTCTACGCGCGCCGGCGTAACGAGTCCCTCTGCTTCTTTCGCTTCACGCCGGTTCGTTACACAGGCTAAGCGTTCCCTCGGAAATGTAGTCGAAAGCGCCACAGCGAGCGCACAGAGGTTGATGTTGTAGATAGTTTTAGGGGGAGAAGGAGAGAGGAGCGCCAAGCAAGACAGACTCAACCAGTGCCTCGCCGTATCGCGGGTATAGCGTGATTGCTCTTGTTACTGCTTTGATATTGACGCTGTCGCTCTGAGACTCGAGAGGCACTTTGTTGCCGAGAACCGGGTAAGAGAAGTTGGTGTTGTAGGTGAGGGTTCGAAAGGGGAAGGAGAGAAGAGAGTCGAGACTCACGCGAGGAGCGATGCCGCTGTCAGGCTCGTTGGTGTGGCACCTCTTGCTGTGGTTCTGCTGTTGTTGTCGCTCTGGAGGAATTGAATGTCTATATCTTGGTCAGCGTCAGCTGCATTGTTTGGTGGTGCCTTGGGTTCTGTACCCCTATGACATGAGAGATACCCTAAACAGCCGCATGGTCCTTTGTGCAGCACCACAGGCTCAAGCGAAGCCTCGGACGGATAGAGCGCTTCACCGCAGTGGAGCGGATGCAGATTCGGCGACTCTGAGGAGCGCTGAACGTCGAGCAGGAGCTGTTCATGACGACGGGGAGCCGAAGAAGGGGAGAAAGCTTTCGTTGAGCCATCTGTGGCTGCCGCCGGTGCGAGACGACCCGTGAGGCTCCGTGTCGTAAGTCTCCATGAGCGCTGCCGGCCCGAACAAGACGTCGTCTCCAAGTTCTTTCCGCCGAATTCGCTCACTCTTTGATGTCGAGTGAGGCAGTGTTGGCGTGTGTATGGCCGCAACTACTGCGTCTTCAGAAGCCGTGTCATAGTGCTAGCAGTCGCGCGCTCGATGCTCACCGCCGGACTGGATGTAGTATATGGAGGCTCACTGGCGAGCGTGAGGAGGAAGTCGGATCTCTTCGCCGACTTGAAGTGAAGTGAGATGGTTTGAGGTGTTTGGTGCGCGCAGATGTGGACATTGTTGGTCTGTTGGTGAGCAAGGATCGAAGGCTCCGAGCGCGGTCTGCGCCGAGACTGAGGCAAGATATCCGCATCTTTTCTGTGCGATTGCGGAAGATATCCAGTATCTCCCTATTTGAGACTGTTATCTGAGATCGTAGAGCGCCGTCCCTGCGTGCCATGTGTGTCGACGCTGTCATAGTCATGGCGTGAGCGGCGCCTGCAGCAGATGGATATGACTGCTGAAGTTGTCGTCTGGGCAGAGGGCGATGGATTCCATCAGTCATCGTTGCTGCATCCAGAAGCATTGAACTTCCAGTTCCTTGCGGCACTCCTGAGCAGTGACTAGTACGCGGTAGTGCTGCAGCAATTCCAAGGTTGAACACGCGGACTATTTCCCAGCGCAATTCCACGACACGACGGCGGGCTCCGAGAGCGACCGAGACAATACCGTGGCAATGTGGAATTGGGCATGCCAGTGACGGGAACAGGGAGCCACGATGGATATGACGCGACGTGATACCACCCACTAAAACTGACAACCGAAGGCGAGGCCGCAGTACAGCACGACGCCATCATCACGACTGATGAGAATTGAAAAGTGAAAGAAGACAGGCCTCCAAATCACTGCCCGAAGACGGTGAGACTGATGGCCCTGTACCGGCATGTCAGCGAACTGCGATGTAAACAACAAAGTGAGAGGGGGCGGAATGACGGGGAAGCGGAGGAAGCCAGCATACCTGCCATGTTGACATGGAGTCAAAAGCGAAGGATGTCCAGAACCAGATCTCGGATGAGATTTGCGGAGCAGCAATGTTGCCACCATCGCTGCCCATCCGTCTCGGATGAGACATACAGGCTCTGTGTGTACTGCCAGACTGCCAAAGCCATCTGCCAAAAACCAAAGCCGCCGCCACTGCCAACTGCCAACCCGAGGAGGGAAGGGGAGGAGGAAGAGGGACTTACCGTGCGGGATCCATGATGGGCATGGATGACCAAGAGAAGAAAGGTTTAGGAATGCTGGAGAGTTGGATTCGAAGTTATACTTGCATGACTGGTCTGTGCCACTAGCGTGCGGGCTGGTCCGACGGAGACACGTGATATCTGACTCGTGCACCGGCGGAGGAGAGAAGTTGGTACGGAGCAGCGGGCCGGAGAGGGCGGTAGGAGCTTTCAGGCCGCGAAGTGAGGCTGATGCAGGGTTTGCTTGGCATGTGTTCACAGCGCAGGGGTTCCGTTGGAGCACGTGCTGCGAGAGAAGTAGAGGAATGGTCGAGGGTCTGGTCATTGCGCGGAATGCGAGAGCAGCTGGACGGATGGCAGTTCGTTGATGAGATGAGGACTAGGGTAGTCACCAATACGGAGACATGAGAGGAGGATACACAAGGTGCGCATGAGGGTCAGAAGCCTCAAGACGAAAAGCGAAAGATGCGTCAACCACGCGGCTGCCTATCAGAGTAGCACAGAGGCCTCGAGAGAACTTGGAGCAGCCCATGGTGTCAACGGCTTCATGCAGGGTACGCGACTGCACAATTCGAGCAGAGAATGGACAAGAACGCCGCGCAAGCGAACTTCAACATGTCGAACGGATGTCACTCAACGCTAATCAAACCGTCGAAATGCAGAGCAACCAAGCGACAGGTGTTCGCTGAAACAGCCTCTGCCACGACTACCTCGGTGTCTTCTGGCGGTATGAATGTGTTGCCCTGATCTTGTTCGAGAAGATCGTGGTGTGGACACAACAATCACCTGACGACTAAGTGCCGCTCACAGCAGATACACAGCGGCGACGCGTGGGGGAAGGAGGAGTCATTTCATTACAGTGTACCGCTCGATCATGTTGATCAGAAATGACGGGCGAATAGCGCCGTTTGGGCTTGCCATCACGTGTCGCAGGTTCCCATATGCAGGCAGCAGGATGAGATCCTCAAGGTTATTTTGGATGTGAGCTGAGGGCCTGTCATTCCTCGGCGCCGCAATTAGAACGCGTAATTCCTCCAGTCAGAAGGCTCATCAATCTCGAAGGATGAAACAGTAGATGGAGATCCGAAAAAGTATGTGTATGTACTATGTAGCCACATTGCTTCACCCTCACACGTCTACTCAGAGACGCCACAGGTTTCGCCATGGCAGCAAGCTCAATTCTGTGCGTGTCCACACAAGAGCTCACCTCTCCGCCAAGAAAGCAACATCTGGTCCTTGATGCAGCCCCGAAAGGAGCCGCGCCAGAAGGGCAGGAGACTTTGATTTTGGAATCCCTCCGACCGCCTTGCCACAACTCCGCGCGTACGCGCCCACGATCGGTTGTGTATGTGTGTGACAGACCGCTTCAAGCAGAATCCACGAGTCCGTCTCTTCTCTTTGTCATTGCAGGTTAATACAAGTATATCAGCTGCCTCGCGACGTGCCTGATCATCGTTGTTCTTTTCCTTTGCCGATCCTCCCGTAGGAAAGGCGCTTTTGGTGTTTCCGCACTCGTGGGTGCTGCAAGGTTTGGAGGATCCGTGATGCTGTTCGTCATCAGCTTGCGCCTTTCGAAACGGCATGTTTTGTTTGATGGTGAGAAGAGAAGGGAAACGCGCGAAGCTTCAGTGGGAGTTTGTTTTCGTGCGGGCGGAAAGGGGCGGAAGGTCCCGCTTCTTGGCGTCGACCAGAGCAACGGCAGTTGATTGACAGATCATAATGAATGGATCAGTTTTACGAGATAATGGAAAGCTTTTCAGTTCATTTCTGGAAGTTTGATCTTGCGTTTGTTCCCTCCTGATAGCCCGCACGATGTCACCGCTGGTAAACGTCTACTTCTTGCCGATGGCAGCAGACGGGAGCTTGCTCCAGAGATAGTCGCCGTCATCGAGTATTGAGTAGCATCGAGTAGATGACCTATTAGACTGCTGTGATCCCTCGTAGCAGAGTCCAGCATGGGCTTACCGGAAGAGCTTCTGCAGCCGTTGTCTCAGATCGCCGACCATGTACGAGCAAAAGCAACCCTGGCGGGTCTTTGAGACCAATCACAGCTTCAATCATTCCAAGCTTTGATCTTGCCTGAGTACCAACGTTGGCAGTCTGGAGGTAAAGGAGCCTGCAGGAGAAGAAGGATTGAAAGTCCAAGGACGAAGTCGCTTGATTGCAGATCCGATGCCCAAGTGCTGAGCACCATTTTTAACATACTGATGCTGTCTAACGAGATATGGCAGGACCAGCAGTTGGAATTTCCACCCTTTCGTAGAGAGACACCGTGACACGCAAGCCATTGGCATTGGCTGTACTCTTTCCGCGATTCCAGCTGCTCTTACTGCCCTTTATCATCCCATACCCTTCCCGTCTTTCTCCGCTCCGCCGCCTCACGGCCTCATTTCTGTCTTCAAGCCTTCTTTCTCACCACCGCTCGCAACCTCTGCATCCACCCTGGAAGTCGCAATGCGCGAAAGAACTCGTCTCTCGCGAGCGTCATACGCAGGAAAAGAACCAAGGCGAATGTCGCTGGCATGCCGAAAAGTGGGCGGAGCAGATTGTTGGTCCAGGTGAGGACCTTTCTTGCGGAAAACATCGTGGAGCTTGTTGGAAAGCTAGATCGTAGTGAAGGCTGATTCTGTGGTGCAGGGAACGTTCGGAATGGTCTTGGAAAGCGGCGGAGAGCTGGATGGGTCCTTGATTGGGATTTCTCTTCAAGTGGACGGCGGCTGATCTTGGCAGGGAGAGGGCGTTTCGCCGATGCGGTTGTGTCGCTTTGGTCGTAGCTTGGGCGCTTCCAGCGAGATTATCTCCGTGTAATCGTGGTTTGTCAAGAAGCGTTAAAGCTCTTCAGTACCGTGACGTGGGTTGTTGAGCGCGAGAGGCGACGGACATCAGCAGCCGGCACCAAGACATCCGCGCACGGTCCACCATACAGCAGCATTCAAGAAACTCACCACGGGTACGATAGCATCACTACATCACATTGTGCTATGCCAAGGAGCTGATTCCAAAATCCATCAGTGCTATGGAAGTCGATAGAAGTTTCAAAAGTAAGGGTGGGCGCTCTGGACTGCGTGGTGTGGACAGAGCGGCACAAGAGCAAAAACAAACAGCAAAAGGGAGGGCTGGCCGACGAACCGACCACTGGAGCATGCCTGCGTGAAACCAGGCTCAGCTCCTTTTCTGGGTGCTCAACAACCTTTCTGATTACATTCGGCTACAACGAGATGCCATGGGATAGCAGAGACGGAAGGACTTCTTGGCCAGCACTTCATTTCCGCGCGTGAGGAGGTATCTATACCTGCTTCCTACCACATATGAAATTCCTGATACGCTATCAGTCTCTGTCGTGCTCAGCTTTTGCTATCGCTTCCCCTTCCATTAGACCAGTTCTCCCCATCGGTACTCTTTACCGGCCTTCTCCAGCAGCTTCGCAACGCTCAAGATCCCCTCAACCGACCATTTGCGCTGAACACCTGCGACTTCCAGCTGCTCAATCTGCTCCCTCGCCTTCTCCCACACCGGATTCGTTCTCGTCACAATGCTAGCAACCTCTTTCTCCGCATCATCCAACTCAACCCAGTTCACCTTCAAGGCACTCTTCGATTTGGGAATTCTGATCTTGAGCCGCATCTCGGCAATCCATGGCTCCACTTCAGCCTTCTTGGTCTCCGCATCCACCGTTCTCTTCACCCGGAAAGCGATGATGATGACCTTTGGCATCTCTTTCAGAATCCTCTCGGCATTCCCAAGCTTCAGCTCTCGCGGCACCTTCTCCTCACTGCTCCAGTCCAAGTGCAGAATCCATGGACCGCGGTCCCAGTTTGCTCGCAGGAAAGCCTGTACTGCGCCTTTGCACATAGTCTTGGAAACCATGCATAGATCCTTGAGGTTGTGGTGGTCTACGACGACGGAGACTTCGTTGTAGTGAGGTTGTAACTTCAACTGTACCGGGCCGCGTCGTGCGGTGCTCCAGCAGAGGATATCTCCTATCACCTGCGTTGGGAGAGCGCGTAGGTAGCCGAGGCCGGGTGAGACTGAGTCGCAGGCTTTGTAGGATTCGAACGGCATGTGGCCGTGTTTAGAGGGGTCGTATTCTCTAGGAGATGGCATGATTGGATGCGATGGTGGGGTTTTTGGTAGCGTAGAAGAAGGGAATGGTTTTGAGAGATAAGCTAGGAATTTATTTGTAGAAGGAAGAGGGCTTATGTGCGGAAAAGATCTAGCTGTTATATTGTACGAGTAAAGATTTGACAACAAGTGAATTTTACAATTCTGGTGATTCTCACTTCATAGCGCACGTGAAGATGCACTGGATGTCTTCTAAATATTGCACAATACGGTTAAGCAAAGAATGCATTATGGAGACAAAGCAAGCTATATAGAAAGAGCACCTACTGCGAACATCATTTTCTGCTACGACTCAGTTCCATTAGTAGTATCCGGGCCTTCGTAGACAACCAGTGCCTCTTAGCTATCTTATTGATAATGACTAATTTACTCGCTAAGCGACGACGTGTCCTTCCAGGCCCTGCTCTTTTGCCCAGATCATCGTCGCGCGATAAGTTGAGCCTGATCGAATGCACACAAACCTCCCGTGCTGACCTTGAAGACGCTTCTGAGAGATGGGCAGCGGTGGTCTCTCGCATCTCTGGAGCTTGGATCTCACCGGCATACAAAAAATTCGCCTTTCTCGAAGCATTCACAATGTTGTCTCATGTTGTTCAAATCCGTCCACGTGAGGCAGAAGTCCTTCAAAGTTGGAGTTCGGCGGTATAATGGAAGTGCGGTTCGTTGTCGTCGCGCTGACCTGTGGAATAGACGGTCGATTGCCTGGATGGCTGTCGTTGCGGAACGACCTGAAGCGCAGACCCTGCATGACCCCAGAGTATCGCGTGAAGTACTTCAATGTCGAGATGTGTCGCTACTCGAATCGGAGTGGTAGGTGTGGAGCAGACGTCCGTTCTCGCTGGGCGGGGCGCCAGTCATTCACTCCGCAGGTACACGTCCGGAGGCGTACAGCAGGAAGGGAGATTGAGCTGTACTGCCCAAATGTCAGCAGTCGAACATCTTCAGCAAAGCCAGGAGCGGACAAGGAATGCATAAGATCAGAGTACGTTTGTCTCCAGTGTAATTTCGGTTGGAAGTTTGAGTTCTTGTTTGTATTCATCATGGAAGCTGGAGAAAAGTGTGGGACGACTTACCAGAGGGTCCCATTTGTAGGATGTGGGAGAGGACTTCTGTGAGTCTTCTGTCGTAGCAAAGCCATTTCGGGCACTCACGTCTGCAGAGCTACGTTTCGTAGACTTGGTCTCGAGGTGACGTGCATGGCGCTGCAGCAACGTCGCAGATGGCGCGTTGTCGACTAGACTTGTCAATACGTCAGCAACAAGACTCGCTGGGAGAGAAAATATTGGGTCGGATGCAATCGATATGGATCAGATGGTTGATTCTGCCGAATCTTCTCTCCATGGATGAGGTTGTAGTCGTGGTCAGGGCAAAAATTTATCGTCATTGGGCAGCGGGGAGGTCTTGCGGTGCGGTACTTACCTTCACGACATGCCCCAGTCTCCGAGTGCTGTACGTAGTATGGGTGCCCCGTCCACGGGAGAGGCTCGTTTCCTAGACCCGGCAGAGTTTCAGCGACGGGAGGCATTGAGACGAAAGAGCGTGCAGAGAGCATGGAGGATTTTTATCAGATTGTTGATTCTGCCGAATCGTATCTCCATGGGTGAAGGTTGTAGTCGCGGTCAGGAAAAATGTTGTCATCGTAGGATGATGTGCGTGTTAAATGGGCCCAGCACTTACCTTCGAGATCGGGCTTCCAACACTCCGGAAGGGTGTATGAAAGCATCGACGAGAGCATTTGTCCTGACTGTGTTTTGGAACGCGATCTGAACGCGGTCAGACATGCCGTTGACGATCGAAGATTGTGCTGTCTTCGTCACTTCGAAGCCCCGTCGCCGTGCTTGAAGGAACATCCGTCCGTCCGTCTCATTCGATCGCGACGCCATGGCACTCCAACTCGTGTAGCGTGAGGACAACTTGTGTAGAATGAGGGAGAAGAAATCCTGTGGACGAATGTGGTCAGCTGTGCTTAACGGGCTTGGATGTAGTGAAGCTCAGGAGTCGACTTTGTAGTAATCAGAACGAACGAGATGTTGTCTCCAGTACCATGCCGTCTGACACGTGTCGGAAGAGAATGGAATGGTGATCATCATGTAAGATGGGGAGTGAACAGGGTGTGGGAAGGGCTGAAGACTTACCTCGTAAACGGCAAACAGGGCAGCGGAATTCGTGCTCTTCTTAGAGCTGGACGAAAGAGTACTCTACGATCAAGCATGTTAGCCATGGACGCTGTGTGGAATAAGAACACGCAAACGTCGAGCGGATCTCGCCCTCTGGGTGGGATTCATAGAACGTCATTTGCTTGCCAAGCCCACCAGGGGTTAAATCAATCCAGTGAGGTAGGAACTCATCATTGGGGAAGAGGCGAGGAGAGGGCGAAGTGGCCACTCGGACTTACCTGCTGCTGGGGATGATGCAGAGCTCCAAGTGTCGGGGCAAACCACGCTCCGAGGATGCTTACCGTGTGTTCTTGGCTTGTTGAGAACAGCAGTGCCGCGCTTACCGACGACTCTGCCTCCGTCTGGAGTGGTACGCAAGAGCGATGCGGGAAGAGAATGTCATCTGTAGAGGGTGTCGAAGGGAAGAAAAGAGGGTGCTGGACGTGGCAGCCGCGCATTCCGTTGGGTAAGGAGGAGAATATGGTGACGGCGCCACGGCGATTGGTAGGGACGTCAGGGAGGATAAGCAGTATGATCGAGGAGGACGATCGACGGCAAAGAGCATGTTTAGACTATGTGTCATCGAGCTGTCAGCGAATGTTCCTCCGGCAGCTCGCGAAGAAAAAGGGAGGACACAGGGGGAGTCAGATGGCCGTTCCGGTCGTTTTCTCCATTGTTGATGTCGGAGAGAAACTGGTGCGTAGGAAAATCATCATTCCATCGGAACAAGAGATGTCGGTGCAGGGAACTCACCGTGTCCGGTTGCCATCCAATTTGGAGTCAGCGCCGGCGGCCATGTATGTTGATGACGAAGGGATCTGTTGGCCGATGCAGAACTCGTATCTGGCGGCAGTTGCGATGAGAGAAATGGATATTGATGATGACGAGAAAGAGGAAGATGTGCAGCTTGAAGATTGTTTGGTGTGTGGAGGAGGAGGAGGAAGTTCGAGCAGAACAACAAAAACAAATCTTCCGCTTGGCTGCACTTCGGCACTTTGGGCAATCGCCGCGTCCCTCTCAATTCAGCAGCGGTGCCAACGACTTCACCTCCAGCATTTCACTGTATTACTCTGCCTGCTGCCACTTGCCGCAGGACAGAGGCGACGACCATCTCCCCAGAGCCTAAACATCCACAGATACCGTACACGGAAGGCAAGACGTCCACGAACTCGAGATGTCTACGCAGCAACATCCACGCCCGTTCCTGGACCACCGAATATGCAGGCTAAGGCTCCGACATCGTCGGCAGCTCTGGCAACTCCCGTTTTGCTCTACATTTCCATGGCAAGTCGATGTCCGATGGAGCGATCGGCGACAGGCGAGTCATGGTATCAGTCTGGCAGGCGGCAGATATCGTTCATTCGTCGCCGTCCCGACGACTGAATACGTATTAGATGCCAATTTTCGGTCGAACCTCATCCCTGGAAAGTTTTGGAGCTGATGTGGCAGCAACCAAGAGGCGGACGGCAATGACGGTGCTGAAAATCGAGCAAGCGAGGCGTGGCCATGCTCAAGTCCTACAACAAAGTAGCGGTCCGGCCATGGAGGCTTGGATGGGACAAGTCGTCCACTTTGCGGCGTAGTCAGAAGAGATGGAAGCGCTGAAGGCAATCACCAACTCTCAAATTTCCCACGGAGATGCAACCTTACCGCTCTCGACATTCCTCGCGTGGTCTCCAGGTCCCCGTACCGACATATTCGTCCGAGAATCATCTGGGCCGTGTTGACCGAGAATTTCGGACGTCAGTATGCTGTTGATCGGCAGACCGTATTACTCCCGGCACGCAGATCTTGGATTGGGAGGAGAGAAACCTGGGTCATACGCAGTCGAATATCTTGCAGCTGCTCCAGTTAGGACAATCTTGCTAGTGCTACAAATACGTCCACTCCATCGCTGGCTGCATCCACTTCGCCGCGGAACTAGCATACCTGGAAACTGCGCTCAGTACCTGAAGTAATTGGACCACTTGCCGGTGGACAGGCTATCACTGTCACATCCGGCTCATCTCTCAACATCGCAAGTGTAACGCTGTAGGGTGGCGGTTCGGCTGCAACATCAAGCCCACAAGTCTTCAACCGTGCCTTCATCGGTCTCGTCGGCGATACATTCAACATACCATACGATAGCGGTACTTTGACTGCGTCGTCAGGCATCACAATGGGTCTAGTCCGGTCCACCGCTCATGCAGTTGCACTTCTTCTATACGGCTGATCACTCGCTGCAGTTCTAGGCTTTGCGGTACTCCCTGGCGCTTAGATCATGACTCTCGGTGGTCCAGCTACGAATTTTGGCGGCGACATAATCAGTACTATCTCTGCGGGCGCCGTTACCAACGGAGCTAGTCCTTCATACGGCATGCGAAGAGATCTAACCCTGCCAATTGCTCCTGCTGTGATTACTCTTCCGAACGAGTCGACTTTGACCGCACAAGTTGGCTCTCCGCTTTCCGTCGGATCTCAATCGCGAGCCCCCAGCGCTTTCCCAGCAACTCTCAGCGGCGAGACTCTCATTTTCGCTCCCGACGGAGTTATGACGAATGGAAAGACTGTCCTGTATGACGATACAAATACACTATCACAGTCAACAGCAGCCGCTGTGCTGGCTCTCACAAACGGTCAAGCGACCATTGTCGCTCCAGATGCACTCCTCATACCCAATGGACGAAAGAAACCCCAGCTGGTAGACCTGCGTACAAAACGAATGGTATCACGATCTCTGCAGCCACTAACGGCCTAGTCGTGGATGGTAACGTCTTACCTTACGGAAGTACATCCGAACCCTTTGGGGCTCTATCGTGGGCAGGAAGCCCGGCGATCACAAGTACAGCTTCGCAGTATGCCTTGAGCACTCAACCACTGGTATCGGGCAGATCCACCACCGCTTTGATGGAAACGACGTACCGTCCTGCTTTCTCTGGGTCTGCCGTCGGTGTCACCGGTCGGACCCAGCCCATTGCCATCTCTGTTGAAAGCCGAATTACCATCGCTCCAAGTATCACGGCGAAGCGCATCACTTCCAACGCATGTGTGATGCAAGATGGTCAAATGCTCGAACTTGGCGGGTCTGCCATTAGCTTGCAAGTACAGCATCATCCTTCGCTTTTTCGGAGAACATCGTGGTCAATGACCTGACTTGAGCGCTTCAGACCACATTTTCGAGGGTACAACGAGCCATACGCGACGCTTGCCGCATCTGCAATATCATGCACCGCAACACCAATCCCGGAGGCGAGTGATCTCTATGCTTTCATCGGTGACACATTGTCAGCTGGAGGTCCTGGTGCCACGTTCGCCGGGCAGACAGTCAGTGCTGCCTGCAATGAAAACCAGATTGGCGGCACGGCGTGCACTGGGACAATGACATCGCTTTCTGAACGAGAAAACGTTGTGGCTGGACAGATTCTCACTCCAGATCAAGTTTTCACGGTTTCTATCCTTGGTGGCCCGGAGACGCTTCCGCTGGATTTCCCGCCTCAGCCATGTACGCAGCGCAATCCGGCGTCACAACAACGTGATCCATCCCACAAAGCGTCCTCTCCAGCGCTGCACTCCTTGCCTTGACCAGCTCCATCGCGATCTCGGGCGTCACCAACGCACCGCTTCCATCAGCGTACGTCGTCGAGCGAACCCTAGGCAGCGGCCAATGCCATCACTTTCTCTACAAGCGGCAATTCCGGTACCGTCTCCCTGGACCCAGCAGGGAGCGGATTTACGCGATAGAGTATGGCTTCACTGTCACGCATCCAATCGATACCCCGGCAGTGCCAGCTTTCACCGATAGGGCAATCTCGATGAGCGTTGACTTTCCCGGTCAAGTTACCTCGGTATCTAGCGGACCCACGTTGATGCAGGCATCCCTCGGCGCTTTTCCTTCTTCACCACTGCCTGCATGACAGACTACGACTCTGCCAGGCCCTGGTGTTTTGACAAGAGTCTCTGGAATCGAAGATGTCGTTGCTGCGTCGTTGGATTGGGTGGTCAATGGAACGACGGGAGGGTTCCCTTGGCCCCTTGCTGAGGTCGGGCGCAGCTTCAAAGCCGCTAAGCCGCCTTCTGCTCCGGCCATCACCTCTGCAGCTTCGCAGAGGTCTGCGACCAGGAACAACGTTCATCATCGGGGGAAGTGCAGTCTTTTCCAGACCCTGAGGTACGACAATGATAATGACGGTGAGTGGGCCTCCAACGATGACTTCTCCGCCCGCTTCGACCTACACGATGGTCCTGGGAGGGTCTACTATCAACACCATTTCCGACGGGTCGACGTTGATGTCTGTAAGCCATGGTGAGACTCTCAAAAGGACAAGACCAGCTACCGACCTCTCAAGGACCGTTTGTGCAACTCCAAGAGCTTCTGTCTCTGGCGGCTTGCGAACGTCGCATGTGGCGAGTGGAACGGCGGTTGTGTCTGCTATGGAAGCAGCGGCGACACCATCTGCAAATAACTCCAATTCAACCAACACAGAGGGGGACGAATCGCAAGATGAGGCCACCGCAAAGCCAGCAATTGGGCCAGAAACGGTCGCTACTACCGCTTCTGCCGCTGCCTCATCCATCGCGGCAAGCGTCTGAAACGCCGAAACAGGAGCCGATTCAGGTGCAGGCGGCTTGCTCATTCCAGCTGCGTGCAACTCCGGCGATCCTAATTTGGTAACATGCGGAAACTACTGTCCTGGCACAGTTGCTGCGGACGACACGACTTTCAACTCAGACGGATGCGACAGTACCTGTATCAACACGGACGAACGTGTCGGCTTCTCGTACACTGAAGATGGATGTGACGTGTCCAGCGCCATCGCTGGAATAATCACAAACACAAAGCCTTTGTTTTCAGCCTCGATTGTGAGGATCGCGGCCTCGAGAGGAATTTTTGCGACGATTGCTTTGGCGCAGTGATCGATTACAGGCTTTTCTGGAGACAGTCTCTTGTCCGAGCTTGGCAATATACTGACCACGGTGGCGCGAGTATCTTCGCTGTCGTAGATGATCTTTGTCGAGGCTCACTGAAATCTACCCAGACTTGGATTTAACCATCTCAACCGCAAGCTCCAATCCTTCTAGCAGCGAAAGGGCACATTCGGGTAGGACTACATTGGCGGGATGGTGGCGTTTCCTCCAACTTGGCCTCGGTATCTGTTGCAAATAAAGAGGCGCATTCGCCTTGTCCCAGCCCAGCAGTCCAGCAGCCAGAGTCCGACCATCGCTGTCGAAGCACTGCTAGACAGCATACTACGTATCGGTGCGCCAGCTACGACGCAGATTCTGACTATCGTCCCAGCAAGTGCCGCCTTCCCGAATGATACCCTCCTGCTGGCATAGATCTCCAGTGGTGTCCCCACTGCTGACAAGGTCGCTGCATCGAAAACTAGAGCAGCGGTAAATATGAGCTTCAGCCAGGACGTGGAAGCAATAACGCCTCAAGCCACAGTCTCGCTGCAGTAAGATTCAAGAGGACCCGTCGGCTACTTTCACCTCGTCTTCATGCTCCTCAACCTCACTAGCCCAGGGAACGACCAATGAAGGCTGGATTGCAGACCGTCGCTTCGTACAGTTTCACTGACGGTCAGTCGTACCACGACTCGGTCAATGCAAGCGGTTTGATATATACATCGAGCGCCAGCTGGGTGGTAGTCCTAGGTCTTTGCTCTCCGATCATGATGCGGTACTTTGAATGCAGGATGTGCAGTGGAGGGCTTGGCGCTCCCATGGTGGGATCCCGAATGCTACTGTACCGGGTTCGTCTGCAGCTTCTGCGGTCGAGGCCGTTGTGAGTGCGTTGCCTAATGTTCCCTTGGCATCTTGGCTGTCACTTGGTAATACGGCTACCGCTGAGACTGAAGCTTTCATCTCTGCTTCCGGTGGCGCTTTTGGACCGTCAATGCACGTCGTCAACCTCTTTTCTCCCCAGTTTGAGTTTGAAGCGCTCGCCAGCGTGACTCCAGTATCGTCCACTTCGAGTTCCGCAGCAGCGTGTGACGGTCAATTCTTCACATCGACCCTTGCGCTGACATCTCAGCCGGCTCTGATTTCGATGGAGCGCACTTCGTTGCCGTCCAACACCATTCTTCTCGGCGAATCACCCGGGAACTTCACCGACAGCGCACTCTTCGCAACGGCTTTACCGGCGCCATTGGACTAATCTTTCGCTCTTCAGGAACTTCTACACCTTTCCAACCTCCCACTTGTTCCGACAGTCATTCTCACCAGAGTCTCCGGACGTTTCCACGACATCAGTGGTTCTCTCTTCCATTACGAAGAGCGTGCCAGTAGCAAATGATGCAGGCAACGCAACACATGGCGCTCGTATCTAGGAACCCCATATCCAAGCAGTACTTCATCCCCTATTCCAGGGTTTCCTGTTGCCTCTGCAGCTGCCGCATTCTCGCCCATAAACAATATCATTGGGTTTTCTCCGTGGCGGTTACGAATGGTGTCAGTTGACCTGTTGCCAATCTGATGAGTCTGGTCCTTGGAATGTTGGATGGAGTAGGGCAGGTCCCCAGTCATTCTTTGCGCTTCTTCAACCTCGCGTGCTCATGTGTTCAAAGCGGTTGTGTTGCCAATCTGTCCAGTCTATACGCTCTTCTTCTCGATTTGCTTGGCAACCATCTTTGGATATATTAGACCGTATCCGTCGCCGCAGGCTCGAGTGGGCTGCTGTCGGGACTCGGGAGATATAAGAGTCGAATCCTCCAACATCACGACGGATACATCCTACTGGATCTACTACTAGACGGGGAACGAGCTACTCTGGTCATTCTACTACAGCCTCTGTCCTCCCAACAGCTGAGCGTTCGGCAGCGCCATCTTGGCTTTTGCTGCATCGAAGTTGCAAGCCTCAGCGCAATGTTATCACGGTCGCATCTGACAACCTCCAACGGAGAACACGACCCGTGGTAGCTGACACTTTGCCGTACGTGTCGTGATCTGTTCAGTGTCTGCTCAGAAACGCCTTCAGCGGCAACGCTTTATCACCTTGAGTCACCGGCACACTGACCAGCGGCTGTGTTGACACGCCTGCAGCGGCATCAAACGCAGTCCAAGCATTCAATCGAATGCAGTCAGCAGGTTTCAGCGCTCCTGTGTACCTGACACAGAATCTCACGATCTACGCCCGGGGCAACCCGAGCGTGTCACTTATAGCGAGCGTGGGTGTCAGCATCCGAACGATGTCAGGTTTGCTGGTTACAACGAGCTACAGTACTTGCAGCTTGACGATCAGCACCAATGAAAGACTCTGGTCTCAGACTGCTCTCACTGCAAGTCAAAATGCCTGCTCAATGTGCGGAGTCCACGGATAAACGCTGCGTCGGCAGTGAGCACTTACATTGTATTCGAATTGCTGGGAAACTAGAGGGGCGACAATCACAAGGACGAATGTCTCTTCGACCTTGAATCCACCTTGAGGAGAGCTTTGTTGCGGAGTTTTGGGTATTTAGCTTGGCGCTGGATGTTTGGTACTAATTAATGTGGGACGGTTGCAATGCTTGGCCCCGTTACCTACATCATCGAAGCATTATACTTCGTCTCAGGCCCATATTCGTGTCCTTCATTCCCTCCTACTGTTCTCGCCGATGTCCTTCTCTCGATCGTCTCACCTCAGTCCTCCTGCTCCTCTCGTGTGTCATCATCCTCCTGCTCATCTTCCTCCTGCTGCTCGTCAGCTTCCTCCTCAGTATCCTCCTCAGTATCCTCCTCAGATTCCTCCTCAGCCTCTTCCTCAGACTCCTCCTCAGCTTCCTCCTCAGCTTCTTCTTCAGGCTCATCCATCCTCCTCCCAGCGATCCCTACCTGAGGCAGCCGACCACGGGATTTCCCACCGTGCAGCCAATTCATGGCGTGTCCGTATCCTTTCCGCTCACTTCCGTTGTATCCCTGTGGACCAACAGTGTCCACTCCAAGCTCTCTCTTCTTGGCGTCAATTTGATGCTGAAAATTTTCAAACATCTTCGCGTCAGATATGGCGGGCTTATTACTTCTTGTGAGCTTGTGACGCCGAACAAGCTCTGCTGGATGGAAGTCGGATTGCATTCTTTCGTTCTCCAACATCTCGGAGGCTTCGTCGATGATGGCGAGTGCGTCCTCCGGGGGGCGCGCCACTTGGTTGCTGTAAGCTCGGAGGTCGATGGTCTTGTCGTCTCCGAAGCGCGCGCGGACGGTCACGGAGTGAGGGTCGGTGATTGTGGGCACCAGCTCTGGATAGGGCACTTCCTTGCTCCAGGTAGAGCTCGTGAAGGCCGCCTGTATGTAGAAGAACGGAATGCGGACAGCTTGGGCAGAGGCATGATAGATGCGGCATCGGAGTGCCATCTTGTGAGGCTCGCCTGAAAGGCGGCGTTGGACAACGTGCGGGAACGATGGCCACTGGAGTAGCGTCACCACGGAGTTGCTGTTAACAACCTCAGGTCCAGCGCCGGCTTCAGAGTCGCCTTCCATCTCAATATCCTTTTCCGAAACGTCTTCTGTGTCTTCCTCCAGCCCTGCGTCCGTGTTCACTCTTGATGCTTGCTGTAGGTCTTGAGGCGCTGCTGCCCGAACAAAATACGGCTGCCGTCCAATGTCGACAGAGAAGAGTATACCACCGAAGACAGCCTGTCGGAGTGTACATCCCCAATCTGACGCCACTTCGTCGCCAATGAGAGGCTGGCGAACGCGCGGCTCGTTTCCCTCCAAGGAGTAGCGATAGTAGAACGCGGCATGTCCAAGGCCGTGCATGATGATGTGGAGGAGTCGGTATGACAGAAGCATCTCGGTAGCTCTCATCGCTCCTGACAGCGCGCCATTCTTGCCCTGCTCGCCTATATCTCGAAGTCCTTCTAGGACGTCCGTTGGAAGTGGGATATCGACTGCAATAACCGCGCCGCTCTCGTTCACTGTCGGCTTGACTTTGTCGTTGCCGTTGTTCTCGTTTGATGTGACGAATGCGACGAACTTTGCGAGATCTTCCAATTTTGCCTTCACGATCGAGGCTTCCTCTTCTTCGACTTGTTCCTGGATGTATGGATCGCCTTCGATCTCGCTGATCCTGAGATTGTCCTTCGAGGGAACGGCAGTGTGTTTGCCAGAGAACATGAAGCGCAGGCATCGGAGCGCAACGGGCGAGTGGAGGACAAGGCTTGCAGAGCGCAGCGCCATGTTCAGGTCGTTGGTGTTGATTTCTGGAGCGAAGTTGCGCACATTGAAGATGTCGTGCATTGGGATCTTGGGAGTCATGTCGTGGGCGAGGTGGCGTGAGACGTCCTCTCTCAGGGTAAACATGTCGACAGGCTTGTGCGTCATGTT
>CAVMBE010000128.1:0-58679 GCA_963674455.1 Lecanosticta acicola
ATCGACCTGGTTACTTTACCGTAAAATTTCGACATTATTCGCCCCCCCCCCCCCCCCAAAGCACAGGTTCTGGGAAGAGAGGCTGGAGTTGGACGGAGAGAAGTCATGTGAACGTTCTGCCCTCGAGGCGTTGTGTATGTAATTAGGCTGGATGAGGATGTGAATAAATCATGTGTATCGGAATCTTCTGGAATGAGGTCGACTCTCCGTGCTTCCTTTCTCTGGCTGCTGGTCTTTTGTTGAGGAGGCATGCTGTGCTTGCTTGGGCAGCATGATAGCAAGTGACAAGGGCACAGCGTTGACAAACGGCCAGCGAAGTGGTCTCGAGGTGTGGTGAGTCGGCAGATTGGTGACCTTGTGGACTTGCTGATCATGAGACTGCAGTGTGGGTTGGAGAGGCTCTATCATTGAAGGTCTTCGCCTACCCAGGGTATTATTGTATACACCAGAACACGCAGACACTGAAATCCATCAAGGCACTCAGCAGCAGCATCAACCATGCCTCCCAGATCTCCCTCCACCCGTCCCTTGTCGCCGCTCCTCCTCCTTCTCCTCCTCCTCCTCCTTGGCTCGGGCCTCCTGCTCCTCCTAGCTTCTTCCCCGAGTACTTTCTCTTTCCGAACCGCTACTCGCAGTAGCAGCTCTAGCAGGATCAAACCCCTCCTCAATTTCAACCTCCACGGCGCTCCCCTCCACCACAAATCCCCACCACCAACACCCGCCACGACGAAAACCCCCAACCTCTACTCCGGCACCTGCACCCTCACCCCCCACCATCACCTCTCTCAGAATCGAACGACGCTCGATCTCCTCCTCGCTCCGAAACGGTTGATCAGTCAGTGGACGGCTGTTTTCGATGCGAGGTGTCCTTACTTGCATGCGGAGCTGAGCCGGCTGGAGGGGAGTGATGTCGGGGGTTGGAGTTGTGGGGGTTTTGATGGCGGGGGGAGTCGGGTGAGGGTGAGGTTTGATTTTCATGGGGGGGATGGGGTGGGAGGAGACGGGGAATGGAGGGTTGTTCGGGTCCTTGGGGTTTTGAGGCGGTGGTTTGCGGAGGTGGGGGAGGGGGAGGGGGTTTTTTGTGGGAAGAGAGTGGAGAGGAGAGATGAGGATGAGGATGATGGACCTGCTGGAGGAGGAGGAGGGGATGTGGCGAGTGGGCCGGGGATGGATCCTGCTGGGTCGGGGGGCTTCTTATTTGACTTGGAATATCACCGCGAAGGAGGGCCAGAATGCGGGATCTCAGAGGGTCGAAAAGCGGGATACGCATTACGGTGAGCGTATGCGTGGGACGGCACGCCGGATTCCCCGGCGAGCTGGTCTTGCGGAAAGGTCACGGAATGCTGGACAGCCGGATTCTTGATGGCGGTGGTGGGTCTGCTACGGTTGTTGAGGCGCGCAGCATTGAGTCGAATGGAGAGCGCCAGGAGACTCGACGGGATTCTGGAAATTCCCCATCGCCTGCCACGCTGGTCAGGAGGATGGAAGCGGAAGCTCCGGCATCTCAGGCCTCCCAGGAAACCCCATTTGGAAGTTGTCTCGTCCAAGACAAGCACAACAAAACGACTACGGCGAGCACTGGGAGTACGAAGTCCAAGTGCACGGCTTCCAAAAGGGCATCGCAGGCAAGCTGCGACGCAGTTCCGCCTGCGCCATCCTCCGAAAAGTGCTGTCGACGAGGTATTACAAGACCTACGGCGAGGCGCAATGCACTTCCAGCGCGGATAAGACCCGCGTCACTTTTACGATAAAGGGGGACCGCGGCCAGGTTGAGGATATTGAAAGGTTGACAAACGACCTGCGGAGGGAGATGCCGATGAATCTCTGGCAGTGCCGTTCGCGTGAGAATGCTCCGCCGTACGTACATCATCATCGGCCGGATTCCCCTCTGCCGCCATATCAATATCAGACGTCTTCGGCGAGAGGTCAGGCCCCGGGAAGTCTCCAGACGTCCGCCGCTCCGCTGGCCACGCGAAGGGAAATGGAAACAGCTCTCTCGGCTCTCATCAGATGATCCAGATCAAGAGAACCGACTCCCCGCGACCAAACGTCAAGCGCAAAGCCCACTGCTCAGCCGCTTTCCAGCCTGCCGACCCAACACGGCCTTCCTCCTCCTCCGACCACTGGCAATACAACGTCGTCGCCACAGACCTCAACCTGCGCCTCCCCGGCGCGCGGAAATTCTACTGCGACAAAAATGCTCCGCGTCTTCACGAGCTTAAAATTTCGGCCTCTTTTCCACGTCGAATGCACAGCGATGCAGAATCAGGGAGGTATCCTCTTCGCGGCCCGTGGGGGCTGCGCTTGCAGGATTTGGAATTTTTCTTCGTGAGGAACTTGGGGGGGAGTTTTTAGGAAGAATGGTTTCCTGTGTAAGCGGAGGGAATCTTGTGGATGAAGAGGGTGGATTTTTTACCTGTTTAATGAGCCGCCGTCGCGGGCTGGGTGCTCAGCAGGGTGAAGCTTCTTCTTCTTCTTCTTCTTCTTCTTCGAATGCTCAGGGGCCTTGCTGCGGACCATCATGTGAAGGGATAATGAGACGCAGAAGCCGCACCGCGAGACACGCGACGGAATGTCTGCAGGCCAAAAAAAGCATGATGCATTCGACTCTGATGAGAATGGATGGGGAGGGATTTCAACAACGGGACTAAAGCGATAGCCGAAGAAAGGGCCAATTTGTTGGGGGGGGGGGGGGGTAGAATTACTCAATCCCGTGTCCTTCATTTGTCTGCTGGCGGCTTATCCCCCCCTCCCCCTTACAATATTGTCCTTGGCAACGACTTCCAATGCGACAATACAGGCAGACATGGTCCGTTGGTTGCGCCACCCCCCTGAAGATGTCTCCAGTATGCCACGGCTATGGAAAGGGTTCTTGCTCAATTTTGATTGGCGCTGTGGTCAAATCCATGTTTTACAAGCGAGAGGCGTAGCATCCGCCTCGTCGTGTCGAAAAAAAGATCGATTGTCCGCCCCATTATTACGAGCAGCAGCAGCGGTATCGACGTGCTCAGGTGCAGACCTCTCTATCAGCTAAGCCAGATGCTCGAGCACGAAGCTTTTTCTTTCCCTTTGCAAACGATGTGCATTGCGTTCTGGGCCAGTACAGTACATGGCGAGGGCAAGTCTCTCCCCCGACGACGACTTCGTCACGAAACCAGTGACGAAGTACGTGTGGAGTGCAATCTCAGATTCTTTTTTTTTACGACGAGGTGTCTGTCGTGCGGAAACGAGGAGAGGTGTCGAGGTCCTGTGAGGAGGGAGGCTGAGGCGGGAGCTGTGCGACACGATTTTCATTTCTCATATATATATATATCATAGACATGTTTAGCGGGCGGGAGTCTAGATTTTTAGTGCAGTTATGAGATTTCAACAGCCACGAAAAGTCTCTCATCACGCCTTCATCGCCATCGCCGAGGCCATATTCCGGGAAGAAGAAACATCACTACTCTCCGACTCACTCCTCCCTTTGCCCTCCTCCGCGCTTCGGGTTTCCCGCTTAATCTCCCACCCCAAGCTCAGCAGAATGTACACGACCCAGATGCCGCCGACGACGGTGCCGTAGGCGATATTCTCCGCGCGCGTGGCGTTGCCGCGCAGCAGCAAGCCGACGCCGCCGTTGACCATGCCGATGAGGATGAACAGGCGGCCGAAGAAGACGTGGATGGCGGAGATCAGACTGCGCTGGCCGGACACCTGGTACAGGAAGTGGTGTGTCGTGCCGAGAATGGGTTGCACCCAGGCCATGGCGAAGAGCAGGGTGCCGATGATGGTGTGCGCGAATTTTCCGATCTGGAAATCTTCGTCAGCAAATTTGAAGTCTCGCCCGAATCTCCTCTGCGTCCGCCAACGATGGACTTACGTCGTGGTGGTATGCCCATAGTCTCTGGAGTCCCATTCCGAAACTCGCCGTCACCATGGAGAGGCCGAGGAGCATGATGGCGCCGTGGATGATCCACGACTTCTTGGACGGGATGACTCGGATGAGAACGGCGCCGAGGGGGATGATGGCTCCCCAGGCCAGACACGACAGGATTCCGTGTGCCTCGAGGACCTGGGCTCCTTGCTCTGCGCTGAGAGGCATGATTCCGACGACGACGACGAACGAACAGTCGAGGATTATGGAGCTAGGATGGTTTTTCGAGGATATGGAGCTAGGATGGGTCTTTCACCCCTTTGCTCTTCGAAGTGCTGCGTGCCGATGGGGGAGCTTTTTATATATCTCCTGCTGTTTCCTTTGTTCAAGCTCAGCTGTTCCTTGGGATGATGGGGTGCGACTCGGTGGCTTGCCTACGAATGCATTCGCAACCAGTTGAATGAACGCCAAGCCGTCACGTCCTTCACGTCTGCTCGCCTTGGCTATCGTCGGGACCACGTCGCGAGGAACTCCGGACCTGAGAAACTGATCGGATCAGCGTCTTGTGGCTTCGTCTGTTAGGTTGGAAGGGGCCCCCCCATCCGTGCCGGAATTTCGATGCTGTAGGCTTGGGGTTTGGTGGTTCACAGGATTCGCGGTCTCAGCCCAGACGGTCTTCTTCTAGTGGTCAAATGCCCAGTGTCTCTGAGAGAAAAGAGCGAGCTTTCCTGGCGGCACACACACAGACAACGACTCCGGAACGAGCTGGGCTTGCAGTTGATCAAGTGCCAGGCGAGGGACGTCTTCTTCCTCCATTCGAACGCACGCCATGATCGATACAACGATTTTCACCGCGGTCTATGAGTACCTGCTCAGTTGTATAGCTCGAATGTATCCCGCTATGCTCAAGCGTGAGGTGGGTGAAGACGATCCCGTGGGATCAATTTTCCCCTATTGGCAGAGCCCTCTGACGATTAAGGTTAGAAAAGAAGCAAGATCGAGTAGAAAGCTTGTTTGAAGCGTGCACGATTGATGCAGGTATCATATCAGATTCGATGGTGTGCACTGTTGTGTGTGTGGGTGTGTGTGTGTGTGTGAAGAGCACATCCGTGGTTCCGCTGGTGGAATTCATGGGACTGTGGTCGGCTGCTGGCAGCCCTCTGCAGCTGTCGCCGTCCCAATGCGGAATGAAGATTGTCGATCGACGCTGGACGTGTCCCCAGGCTGCGACTGGACGCATGTGGCTTGGTGGAACACGCAATCTAGTGATGAATTCCTCTTCGCTTCCAGTGATGATGATGCTTCCTCTGGCGAGTGAGATTCTGCGACTTAGCATCGTGGTGACCATGTTACGATGGCGATCTGGAGATTCCCGGTCGCGTGTCATATGGCCGGTCCAAGTGGTCAAGGTTCGTGTGCACATATTTCGCGCACGTGAAGAGAGTTCGCAATTCTGACAAAAGCTGGTTCGCCGGTGGAAAACGTCCTGGACCACTCCGTGTCTTTCCGGAGATGGAAGATCTTGCTCCAAAGGCTCGCCGGGAAATGCCACTTGCTTGGCATAACTGCCATGCATCTGCTTCTTGAATAGATAATGCCCGCTCCAAGACCAGCGATAAGTCCACTGTTGAACTGGAGACAATCCTAAGGAGGACGGGAATCCATAGCAACATACATCTGTGGTGCTGCAGGCCTGGCCTCTCCACGGAGCACCCAAGATAATAAGTTCGCGGAGAACTACAGCGTTTCGGTACATCAGTCGATCATCTCGACGGTTATTAACGGCTGATTTGCGCCTATGCGACTTGCTATGGGCATGGCTTTTGCCAACATTCTTGAGAACACAACAGTTTTGGCTGTGCAGAGACGCTGTACCGCCACCAATATGCTGCCCTTCCATTAGCTATCCGAAATCGATCTTGGGCAGACATGATTCCCTGATGCGACAAGACACACGGCTCCTAGAGCTGTGATCCGGCCATCTGTTATCCCAGACGCCAAGACCAGCGGCGCACGGACTGATGCATCAGATGCACGGCGCGCAAGATACGCCGAAAAATGTCCGGAACCTAGTTGATGCAAGGGATAAAGCTAACATGTCGCCAGCCTCATCCACTCTTGCGTTCGCTGGCTGAGCGAGAAAGTAGCTACGAACGGACGCCGTGCTGCTAGAGTTGTTACTTTGGGATGATCGCAGACCTGGATGTTGACGACGGCGACATTGGCGTTCCGCAGCCAAAGCTGATTCGCGCGTCTGTACCCCCATTGTTCTTGACGGGAGCGGAGGCGACTGAGCTGTCCAAACTTTCCGTATCAGAGTCATCTCCTGGCTCAAGTCGATCCCAAAGTCAATCCCAAAGACCTCGGAACTTGTATTGTTCGCCAAACCAAACAACAAGTCTGTACAGAAGACTCTTTCTCTTGTCTCGGTAGCCGAAATTGTACATGAACAGTCGCAAGACACGAACGTCTGCCCTACACTGTTCTACAAGCTCGACAACATTGTCTCTCTCTTTCCTGCATCGTTGAGCCTTTCTTTTTGAGTGAGAGCCTTTGTTTGCAGACTCTAGTGACCCTGTGCAGTTCTTGAGGAGCGTCGAGAGCAAGGAATGAAGCCTTCGGGCAAATTGCGGCTACAACGGTCGCGGCCTGCGTAGTTTGTACTCCTAGATCTAGGAGAATCTGAGCGGCAATCCAGATTCAAAGATCCTGGACCAATCAGTGCGATTCATCAATGACAACATATCCCATGGCCTAGGTCGCTCCGCCACAAAGAAGTATGCGATCCCCTGTAAAGCATAGTAACCGCGAGGTATTACAAAAGCCCATCCACATGCCGGAATGCCGCCGCTGCCTCTTACGCCCGAGGCAAAAGCAGAGGCTCGGAAGTTTTATGAAGAGCATACAGAGATCATCGATGCGAAAGCAGAGAAATCGAGGATCAGTGAGTGTAGCGGCAGTGATGATGAGCCTGTCGTAATGTCCAATAGTGGTGAGGGTTCAAAGGAGTGAGGAAAGAAAAAACAGTTGCGGCGACCGTGTCTGTGCGTCTGCAGTCGAAGAAAGCTCCAGGCGGAATTGAATTTCTATCCGTTGTATCGCATCATTGCAGGGAGATAGAGAGCCCACCATCAACAGTGACTTGCGCACCGGAGACGTACTTGCTCATATCACTCGCTAGGAACACGGCTGGCCCTGCAAGATCGTCTGGGTTGCCCACACGGCCAAGTGGCGTTCGTCGTTCCAAGTATTCGAGTTTCTCTTCATTCGCAAGATCCTCAGCCGCTAATTGAGTCCTCGTCGTGCCAGGCAGAAGAGCATTGCATCTGATGCCATACTTCCCGAGAGCACATGCTTGAGATTGCATCATGCTGAGGACGGCCGCTTTCGTCGGCGTGTAGTGCACTTGCTGCGCGCCACCAAGGTGAGCACTAATGGAAGAAATGCCTATGATGCTACCTCCTCGCCCTTGCTTGACCATTTGCGAGGCAGCCGCTTGTGTGGACCAGAATGTGCCTCGAATGTTTGTGTGGAGATGGGCTTCGAACGTCTTCTCATCAAGACTGAGCAGGGTCAGCTCTCCCAGATATTCTGTTGGGATTTGGCACGACGTCTAACCTCAAGAAGTCTCTAAATTGACTAACGCCTGCATTGGCCACGAAGATGTCCAGGGTCTTGAAAGAATCGACAGAAGCCTTCACGAGCGTCGTGCCAACTTCCCTATTTCCAATATCTCCGACGACTGCGAGCAGTTTGCCTGGGGGGGCTTCGTCTTGCAAGCTTTGCAAATGGCGTTGAGAAGCTTCATCCCCCAAATGATTGACGGTAACGGATGCACCTTGCCGGAGAAATTCGACTGCGATGGCACGACCAATTCCGGTCACACCTCCAGTGATGATCGCGGACTTTCCAGCTAGCAGACAAGCCATGATTCTTATTGTTAGTCAATGTGGGTATTGCAAAAGCGCTGATGTTCTCAGTATGAAGTGGATGCTGCAATCCTGGCTGTCGTTGACTCGGTTCGGTCCAGCTGCGTGCGATGTTCGGTATAGACGACCCCGAA
Organism: Lecanosticta acicola; assembly: GCA_963674455.1. Lineage (NCBI taxonomy): Eukaryota > Fungi > Ascomycota > Dothideomycetes > Mycosphaerellales > Mycosphaerellaceae > Lecanosticta > Lecanosticta acicola. The sequence goes on from CAVMBE010000128.1 coordinate 7,917, forward strand.
ACGTGGTTATGAGCTGCAGGTTGAGTCGATCAGCTGTACCAGCCTGCAGACGGTTTCGCAGTATGCGATGCAGACGACGGGTGTCGTTGACTTTGCTTAGATATACAATACCAGCAATCAAAGACACCACTATGCTCTCGAAAAGTGCTTTCGTCTCTCGTAAACTTGTCGCTCAAGTTGGGGCCACAAGATGGTTGTCTCGAAGTGTCCAATCCAAGGCCAGGTCGTTTCAGCTCAACACCGGAGCTCGCATTCCAGCAATTGGACTGGGAACTTTTCAAGATCCAGATCAACAAGAAGATGCAGTTGCAGGTGCCTTGCAATTGGGATATCGCCACATTGACGCAGCGAGAGTGTATCGTTGACCGCCCACCACGTCTGAAACTGTAGCTGACAGGCTAAAGTTACGACACTGAGCTCCAAGTAGGCCGTGGTATCAAGAAGAGCAAGGTCCCCAGAGATGAGATCTTCGTTACCACCAAGCTTTGGAGCAACTGTCATCATCCCGACGACGTCGAACCAGCCCTTGACGAGTCCTTGAGAGATTTGCAGCTTGATTATATTGATCTGTTCTTGATTCACTATCCATGCACATTCAAACGCGGCCCAGTGCGCTTTCCTCGCGAAGATGCCTCGGGATACATGATCATGGGAGACACAAGCTATATCGACACCTGGGGGGCCATGGAAGATCTTTTGAAGACCGGCAAAGTCAAGGCCATCGGAATGTCGAACTTCAGCAAAAGTGAAATGCAGAATGTGTTGAAGCACTGCAAGATCGTGAGTATTAGCGATCTTCGATCACGGGCAATGCTAAGATTATCAGGCCCCAGCAGTCCATCAGATGGAGCTCCATCCATATCTGGCCCAGCACTCTTTCGTGGAGTGGCACAAAGAGCAAGGCATTCAGCTCATCGCCTTCAGTCCGTTCGCGAATCAGAACACGTTCTATAAGCACGGACAGAGTATGCCTCAGCTTCTGGACGACCCAGTGCGTGTGATAACTCCTCCTGGTATTCTGAAGAAGTGTTGACTTTTGTCAGGTCCTCCACGAGATCGGAAAGAAGTATTCCAAGTCGGCGGCCCAGGTGGTGCTGGCCTGGGGCATCTCAAAAGGTCGCTGTGTAAGTCTTCAGGTTCTTCATCTTGCTAGTATCGGGCTGATCTGGATGTTCCCAGGTCATCCCAAAGAGCACGATCCCGTGGCAGCAGGAGGAGAATCTGGCGGGCGACTTCGAGCTCGAAAAGGTCGACATCGAGCGTATCGATGCTCTCGATAAGCAGCTGCGGTTCAATTTTAAGGATTTGAATTATGGATGGAAGTTGTATAGCGATCTCGAGGGTGTGTAAGAGAAGTGGCAGTCGCGAAAGACAAGCGCAAAAGACGCGTCAAAGACGCGTAAAAGACGCGTATCTCGGGTGGGCTCACATCTGCGTTACGGTATGAAACCTACAGTCGTTTCTTACTCCCTCTTTCGTCGATCACCTGCAAAAGTGTACAGACCAGACTCAACAAGATGCGGAGTCAATCCCAATGGCAACGTGCTGAGAGGAGTCGGACTGTCAGCCGCGAGATACTCAACGACCTGCAAGTAAGGGGCCACTCACTGTGCTGAATGACATCCATTTGCCATCTTGAGCCTCGCATCTCATCTGACAGGTACAACTTGCATTTCACTATACCGTCCGTCCAGTCATTAAGAATTTGACGTGTATCTCTCTCCAATTTCGCCAAGGCCCTATTGATCGAGATGTCGCGGTGCCTCGACGATTCCTGAAACGAATTCGCCAACGACGAAGCCTGGCACAAGGTCGATCTTGGACAGGACTTCTTGAAACGGGTCGCCAGACTCTCATCCAGGATCTTCCAGCCGAAGCACTGCAGCGGAACACCGCAATCATCTGATCGCTACGTCTCCAGAAAATCTACGATCCGCGCACGGTAGACATGTGAGCCATACGCCCTGAGTACTGCTTTTCTACAGCTGCTGATGACCTCAACTTCTTCTGTTCTAGGCTGACCCTGGAAGCTGAGTTTCCAGCCACTTTTGTGTTAGAGGTGTGCTGACATGTTCGAACAGGCTCTTCGCCGGCAAAGAGGTCAAGGTCGCCATGGTGCACTTACTCTCGAGGACGACTTCCAATTGAGCGAACCCAAGATGGCTAGATGGAGGGTACATGGAACCGCGATGATTACGTATCCAAAAGCGAAGATGTCAATCAGGCGCAGAGGGCTTGAGATTGAATTGGAGGCTCATACTCTGTGATGAAGATCCAAACATCTCGACAGACACGGGCTTTCAGCTCTACGCCGATCCAGCAGATGGGCTATCCCATACAGCGACAATTCTGATCACAGATGCCTTGGAGAATGTGCCAATAATGCCGGCATTTGGACTTCGCTTCGGCAACAGAGCCTGGATAACCTAAGGTCACCCTGACTAACATTGATCTCCTACGACATGGCCCGGTCATCCAGCTCTGCTTCCATGATCCTTGCCGGCGATGAGAAATTGGCGGCGTTGAGAAATAAAACATCCCAGTTTGTCCAGTTGTTCAAGACGTTCTCCTTCACAAGAGCATCATTCCTCACATCGATCGCAGTGCGGTCCACCTGGACATCGTTGATTTCGGAGGAGGCGGCTGCTGCTGTTTCAGCCGTCAATTCCTCCCGCCTACCGCCCAGGAGTAAAATCGAATTACACCCAGCAGTAGCAGAAGCCTTAGCCGTCTCACGCCCGATTCCGGATCGTGCTATTGTGAGAATGATCTTCTTGCTTTTCCGGGAAAGCTCTGACCGCATAGGAGATGTAGCAGGATACGTGTTGTTCTATGTCTTCTCGGGACATACGGCGCTTTCGCACGTCTTCAAAACCGCAGATTTTCAGTGCTACTGTCTGCGCGAGACTTTCCTCGGATTGATCTGTGATAGGCAAGCAAGCTCTTATTTGAAAGGCAGGACAAATGCTAAGTGCAGCGCGTGCACGCACTCCGAGTTACATGCATCGTACTTCGAATCTCGTGACCGTTGATCTCGTCTCTCAACTTTGGAGACGGACTTTGTAGGAAATATCGGACTGCTTTGGGAGCTTCGAACTGGGCGTGCGCAAACGAACGCAAAGAATCGGACATGAGTAGAAGCGGTCCTCGATTATCTCCTTGCTTCATTGGCAAAGAAGCCGAATATGCCCTTGCGGCGTATCTCGCATGTTTTTCTTACCGAGCGTCACATCGAGCTTTCGAATGCAGGTGACGTTCAGATAAGCTGGTTTTTTTTTCGGCGAAGGGAGACTCTGCCAGGCTTACGCGCCGTGCTTAACGGCATGCATGAGCTCCAACTTTCAACGAAGACGCAGCAGGGCTTACAGGCTAGGGTGGAAGACTGCATGGCTGCCGCGGAGTAGGTATCGACTCCGCCATGCAAATCATTGCAGTGGTATCATGGCTCCACGGAGAGCTTGCTGTAAGTGCAGCCGCCGAAGATCGTGTCGACAGCAATAGCAGTGAACATGGCGCCGGCGAGCGAAAGAAGGGTTGAGCACCAGTGCCGGCAGCACTTCCACTTGCGGTGAGTCTCGATCCTACAACTGCCCCAGAGATTTGCAGTGCATGCGGTGCCTCTGGTGGCCCTGCTGGTTCTAGCACCGCATCTTCTTCTGGCAAGGGGGCCGCCTGGTCCGCAGCCCCATAGCTGATGAGTGGGAGAGGAGGGTTGTCTATGATTGGGTGTTCGGCGTTCAAGCGAGGTGTCTTTGCAGGAGGACTTAACTACGAGTTTACGCCAGCCTTGATGCCATCAACAAATGAACGTTGTATCCAGCAGCAACGATTTCCCCGGTGGTTGCCAGTCTCATGCGGAATCCTAGGCCGAAACATCATATGCCAGATAGGTAAGATCCTTGCGCGTCATTCTCGCCATCTTCAAGCAAGGCCATGCTGTATCGATCCGACTGTGATGTTTGAGAGCATGATTCTGGTGTGCTGTGTAGTCGCATGCGGTTTGAGGACTTGTAGTCGAGATAAAAAGACCATTGAGCCAAGTGCCTTACAGTAGCCAAGTACATATTCCTTGCACCCAGGGATCACCTAGCCTCAGGAGATTGCCAGAGTTCCTCGAATTCTTTGCGACAGGCGCAATCCACCCCATTCTGGCGTTCGCAAGCTTGAGCGCAGGGCTGAAGGCACTTTGGACAGAAAGCTCCAGCAGGAAGACTTTCAGCGGGCCACTCTGCGAGCCGGACACAGTCGTTCGTTGCCACCACGTCCGCAACCCGCGAGTACGTAGAGCTGACGACAAAGCTTTGAGTTTGCAGCAACTCCTTGGAATTCTCGTCCAACTTGGAAGAATCGCCCGATTGCGCACCAAGGTGTTAGCCCTGCACGGTACGCAATTACCGCGACTGAGGCCTGGGTAGGACCTTGCTGCCATACCAATGTCCCCGGGTCCGGAAAATAAATATCAACTTCCTTGCCGTTGGAAGGGAGTCACTTTGCTGCCGTGAGAACTCTTCCTTTCGCCTCACTTCTCTTTCCGGTCTCAAACCGCTTTTCGACGCGATCATGGCGAAAGATCAACTTTGGTCAGCAGTCAGCCTCATTATTAGCTTCGCTCGTGCAGTCCCACAGAGCTGGTCCCCAAGCCAAGAACCAGTGTGCACAGGCAAGTGCAGATACCCACCACTTCGCGCTCTTGGCTAACCATTATTCGTCCTCCAGATGGAAGTCAGCTCCGCTGCTGCGCCGCGACCTTTAATGGGGACAATGCGCCGGTCGAGCTTTTGACTGATCTCTCGTGCTACGACCTAACCCCGGCAACTGAGAATTGCATTCTGCCTGGTGCAGGAAATCTTGTCGGAGGTCTCTTGCACGCAGATGGTGATTGCCCTTCGTCGGCATATCAATGCTGCCACATAGTGCTAGACCCACTGCTCGGTGAGAATGAGTTCGGCCTCAGTTGGTAGTGTAGGCATTTCTGACACACATGTTATAGGTCTTTACTGCGGTCCACCGCCAGGTCCATGTCAAGGCCCCGAAGCACCACCCCGCTGTTTCGACGTCCTGGGTGGAAGATTTGGACACTGTCCCGCAAATCCAGGGACAGGTCGTCAAGTTGCCTCCCAATACGGGAATGCCGCTGAAAGGAACCCGCTTGGTGTAGGTGTTGCCGGGCTGGGCGGTAGAGATGTGGACGACATGCACGATGTGGAAGTGATCAAAGATATGAAGGAGTAGGCGGCAGCGGCAGGATTTAGCGAGGCAAGTTCATGCTTTTGGCTTCTTGTAGATCGCCTGCTTTTCATCAAGTAGAGGCATCGTGCTTCGCTCGCCGGTGCGCAATAGCGCGCAACTTATCCTGGATAGACTGCACGGGCACAGCGGGCTTGATATTGTCGCCAACCACAGCTATTACAATATCGAACATGTCAGCTTCTTCATCAATATACCAGCGCTCGGTAAGACCTCTGGCAGACTTCGGCTGAGGTTAGTCTTGCGCTTTCGCAAGAGATTGCAATGCGAGAATCGATGCCGATAAGTGGCTTCACGATACTCGTAGTTATACGACAGACTGCCGAAGGCGAGATTTTGGGTCCGGCATCAACAGAGGTCGCTGCTCTCATATCAATCATCTACGTCCTTCCTGGCAGCGCCCTGTCCCCTGTTCATCATTCTATCGCTTGTGTTCTCCGTGGTATCGGGGCCCTTCTCATCGGCAGACTGTTTGCTCATCTGTGCACTCAGTTGCTCGAGAAATTCATCGGCTTTGCGCTTCGCAATGCGGCGTCTCACTTCGTCTTTCCGCGCTTCGAGCTGTGCCCTGCGATCACTCAATTTGCCGTCTGTGTCTGCTCGCTTTCTTTCTGTCTCCGCACGCTCGTTCTCCAGGTCTTGCATCTGCCGCTCCCTCTGCTCGGCGTCCTCTGAGAATTGAAAGAATCCAGTGCCTTTAGTCCTGACCTCCTTGTTGCTATCGAAATGCTCGTCAGGAGGTGGTGTCAAGCTCTTATCTCTCTTACGAGCCAGAGCCTCCATTTGCTGCGCAATAGGCGCGTCCGGATTGAAAGCCTCGTGCTGAATCGCATCCCCGTAGATGACATTCTCAGGAGCAGCGGGTCTTGCAGTAAACCTGTCGTCGTAGCTTGACATCCTGGCAAGCTCTTGTTGTGCGCGCAGTGCGTCTAGCTGCGTTCCTTTCCTAAGTCGTCCAAACTCATCCAAGTATTCAATTTCCTCACCGCCGACGCCTTTGTCGCTTTCAAGATCTTCGTCGTCTGAGATGTCATCCTTCCCTTCCGCGCGTGCCGCCGCCCACTTGGTATCGAAGTCCACAGCATATCTCTCGTCAGTATCGTCTATGTCGCCTCTCTTCATCGCGGCATACAGACGGGCCTTCTCTTCCATCTTGCGCTTGCTCCTTTCCCAGACATTCTTGTCAAGGGCTTCGCCATTCGTGGTGTGTTTCTGCTCGAAAGTGCCTGCATGATCCGGTTCGAGATCGCGTTTTGCACGCTTCGCGGAATTGCGGTTGTGGGTAGCGAAAATGTCTTCCTTCTTGGCCTTGGATCGACCAGTGGGTTGTTTAGGAGACGAGGTATCTTTGGAGCTGTTGATAAGGGAGCTCAGTTGGGAGGTGAAGGAGAGCGTAGTGGAGGATGAAATCTCTTTGCCATTATTGAGGTTTCGCTTTCGCTCTCCGCCGTACAGATGGGAGTCTTTCGACGACATGCTGTTCGGGGGTATGAACTTGAAGATCAGCGGAGACGTTTGGTGTAGTAAGATGCACATATCACGGAGGTTTACGTAAGGTACCTGTCCTGCCTCGTGGGGCTGGACCCTGCATGTGACGCCATCTCAAAATTGGGAAGGAGGGGCATTGGGGTAAGTGAATAATTGTTCCTACCACACCCACACGCGACCAGCGACCTCACAACAGAGACATGGCCAAACAAATCTACATTGCCGTCGTCGGCTTGGGTGGCGTGGGCAAAGCTTTCTTGTCACAACTCGAATTCCTCCGCCAACGCCTGGCTCAACAGAGCCCTGCCATTGACCTCCGACTCATCCTCGCCCGCCGAAGCCAGAAACAGCTTTTCAACTCCAATTGGGAGCATCTCGACATCAACACTGTATCCGCTCAGCTCGACAAGAATGGCACGCCGCCACCACCTTTCAATGAGACCTTTGGCCAGCTCGCACGCGCTCCCGGTCGCGTCGTGCTTGTTGACAATACTTCCGATGTGGGCCTGGCGTCACTCTACCCTATGGTCCTCCAGCGAGGCATCAGCGTCGTGACTCCCAACAAGAAAGCCTTCTCCGACAGGTACGAGCTCTGGGACTCCATCTTCAAGTCCGCAGCCAATGGCTCCGGCTCTGCTAGCAACGGCTATGTCTTCCATGAGTCCACAGTTGGCGCTGGTCTTCCTGTGCTCTCCTCTCTGAAAGAGCTAGTAGAGACAGGCGATGAGGTCACCAAGATCGAGGGTGTATTCTCGGGTACCATGTCCTTCCTCTTCAATTCCTTTCAGCCGCTCGGCGGAGGAGGCGGCAAGTTCGCGGCAGAAGTGAAGAAGGCGAAAGAGTTGGGATACACCGAGCCAGACCCAAGGGACGACCTAAACGGCTTGGACGTGGCAAGAAAGCTCACGATTTTGGCCAGAATAGCAGGCCTGCCAGTGGAATCGCCGACATCATTCCCGGTACAATCTCTCATTCCAAAAGAGCTAGAATCATGCAGTTCAGGAGATGAATTTATGGAGAAACTCGCGCAGTTTGACAGCCAGATGGAGACAATCAAAGAGGATGCGACCAATGAGGGCAAGGTGGTGCGATTTGTGGGAAGCATCGATGTTCCATCAAAGCAGGTCAAGGTCGGCTTGGAGAAGTTCGATGCCTCTCATCCCATTGCGGCGCTCAAGGGCAGCGACAACATCATCAGCTTCTATACCAAGCGATACGGTAGCAATCCGCTCATCATTCAAGGAGCTGGCGCTGGAGGAGACGTTACTGCAATGGGTGTGACAGGCGATCTGATCAAGGTTATCCGACTGCTGCAATAAGAGGCGCATAAAGATACCTCCTAAAAGTTGAATGACAGACCTTTGGGGAGACCCGACTAGCTTACCCTTCCCGCCGCAATTGCTCCCTCACTTTCATGATCGCCTTACCGAGTAGATTCTCGCCCCATGTGTTTCGGTTTTCTCCTGCTTCGTGAGCTGCAAACCCAACGCCCCAAATCCGATCTGTTGGCGAAGCCTGCGATCACCGTCAGTGAGAGTCTAGAAATGGGCATGGCTCTCGATGAGGCACTACCTCGACGAGCTCCCTATCACCGGTATGCAGTAAAGCACTCATCATGTGCTTACTCTCCTTCGCTTTGGTAAACTTATGGTAATTCCCCTCCTCGACAATGCGGCTCTTGTCTACCAACAGCAGTCAGTCCAACCAGCAAACCCTACAAAGGGCCGGAAACCCTACTCTGATCCCACTTCTTCCTCTCAAACCCCTTCGCCAGCCTGCCCAATCTCTGATGCTCCGACGGCACCGTGGTCTGCAGCATTTGCTCTGCAATCACCTATCTCGACACATCAGTACAACCATCACCCTCTCTTAAAACCCCATTTCTGGGGAGAGTTGACCTCGTCACCGAATAGTTTCGCTTTCTGCACCATCATCCACATTTCCGCGCTCTGGTACGTGATTCCGTCGACTTCGAAGGGACTCTCGTACCATTGGGAGAGGAAACCGTATGGCTGTTCGAATTCTCGCCAGAAGTATAATGGGCCTGTGCTGTCTTGTACGTCGGCCATATTTGGAGTTGTGATCAGCAGTTAGGTTGTTGGCTAGGCTGTGTACGATGAATAATGGGCAAGGCACTTCGAAATGGGGAATTGCTTGTGCTGTGTGCTTCCGGTCAATCAAGATTGCTTGGAGCTAGTAGTGATATCATGGATGTGGAACGTCGGAGCTGAGCATCCGTCCCCACAGGTCGTTCGTTGTCGTTGGTAACCTATTATATAGTATGTGCTGCTCTGTGCCGTATGATGCTAGAGGTCACGGATACACAAGTACCAGACCCAAGTCGTGACGTAAAAGAAAAGAGCTCTCTCTCCTCATGGTCCTCGCCAGCAAGTTCCGGGCGCAATGAAGAACCAGCTCGCTGGACAAAAATCCCATTACTGCGTAAAAGCTACTCGTTGTACAAACCAACGCCCGTCAAAGAGCGGATCTCCCAGTCATGAACATGGAAAAGCACGAAGAACGTATGTACTCAGCAACTCCGAGCCTCAAAGACCGTAGCAATCTGGCCTGACCCAACACCCCGTCCATCAGCCCGGAGACCCGCATCACAGATGGTAAATCGAAAATCGAAAACTGCCTCACGCCAACCAACCATACGTGCCACCTCATCAGCCCCAAACTTTCAAATCGTAGACCTCTTCCTCAGACTCCCATGGACTTTCAGAAGGGAAGAGCGGTATTGCGTCAAACTCTCCGACCCTTCCCAATGCGTGCGCAGTGGGCAGACACTCCTCGAGAGAATCCGCTTAGCAACTCTTGAGGTAATTTGAAGGAACTAACCCCAGCGGAGAGTTCTTGCCGACGACTTCAGCCTCCCACCAGCCATCGTCTTGATGTCTTGTCACGGCGAGGATATCGCCTTTGGCGAAGGAGAGTTCTTCCGGAATAGCGGCTTGGTACATGTACATGGCTCGAGCTGTGAGAGGAAAAGTGTCAGCAAGATATTCCACTTGAATTGCGTGGGTACGACATGACTTACCATAATGCAAAATGGGTCTCCCGTCCTTGGTGAATTGCCGCTGAGTTCCTTGACTCTGGCTTCTCACCCGCGTCGAGACCTGGTTGGGACCATAGCCTCCGCCATCACCATAGTATGAGCTTTGTGGCCTACCACCACGCTGCGAGCCATATCCATCCGCAGCGTTTGGAGCAGGAGCGAGGACCATGGCATTGGCTCCGCCGTTATCTGAGCCACGGCTGCTAGGTGGCCGACTGCCAGATCCAGGGGGCGGCCGGCTGTATGCAGGATTGGGTGAAGTAGCGCGAGGCATGCCAAAGCCTGGAGAACCACCACGCGGAGCATATCCTGGGCCTGCGCCGTGACCAGATCCAGCCTTGTTAGGAGAGATCGACTGCGCGCGCGATCTCGAAGAAGGTGGTCCACCGTAGGGATTGGGTGAGTTCGCACGGTAAGGTTGCTGCTGTCGAGCATCGCCATTGGCGAAAGGTCGAGGGCTGGTGGCTCGTGGTGGCTGCGGTGATGCTGCACGGGGTGGAGGTGCGCTCTGTCCCATGGCACTGCCTGGTCTAGATGGTCCGCCGCTGTTGAACATGTTACGCTTCTGGCCCACATATTGCTCCGTGGTCTTCTGCATCTCTCGCTTGGTATGAGCTGGCTGAGGCGCACCCAGTCTGCTCACCGGCGGATTGTACGCTGGGGGCGGGGTCGAGCGGTTGCCGCTGTTGGCGAAAGGCGTGGGCACTGAGCCAGCTGGCATGTTCCTATCTGCTCCCGGTGCTGGTGTCGACATACCGTAGTGCCGGTCCGCAGACTGACGAACAGAGGCTTGCTTCGCCACCCCCTTCAACTCGGCGAGGGCTTGAGCAATTGGATCCAGCTGGGCCTCGTCGCCCTTCCTAGCTTGAGGTTTCTTGCGAGAATCCGGCGAAGCCACGTCAAAAACGTTGTTACCAATGCCCAGCTGGTAGTCTGCCCGTGGATCCACGTCCGGGTCGGGGCTAACAGATGGCTGCTTATTCCAGGTGTTCGCACGGCCACCAGCGCCGAAGGGCTTCGTTGGACTAGCATTGGCGCTCTCAGACTTGCGAGCCGTGGCAGGCGTCCAGGTGTTGCGCGCGGTCGGGGTTGGAACGTTCGACTGAGACGGCTGGAAGTTTTCTCTGCTCTTCTGGCTACGTCTGCGGAACGGACTATGAGATTGGAAGAAGCCGCTCTTCTTTTTCTGTACTTGCTTCTCCTCAAGTGCGGATGCGCCAGACATGCTCGAAATAGCTGACAGATCCGAGCCATTGTGTTGCTTGACAGGCGAAACATTACCACTGGTGGGTGCCGTGCTTATGTACGAGTTCTGAGCAGAGTAGTCGCTGTGGTCCTGGCTATCGCGACTGGAAGGTCTGTTGGAGCTCCGATCGGAGGGAGCAGTTGGACGGCAGAATTGGGTCATGCCATCTGTTGGGTATGGGTTGTGAGGAATCTTGGGTGCTTCGGCATACGGATCTGCATATGGATTCGAATGGCCGGACGCTTGGCTGGGTACGAGAGGTGGAGGAGCTGCGCTTCCATGAGAACTCCGAGCTTGCGCTGAGAACGATGCACTCCCATGAGAGCTACGTGCTTGGGCAGTGAAAGAGTCGTCTGCCTGCACAGATGTAGCGCGGCCTTTGGGTATACCCATCTCTTCCCGTAGGCTTGACTCGGGGTCGTGGTGGGATTCGAGCGTGCTCGGTTGGGGCGAGGAGGTACGGAAGGTTGGATTCATAGTCCGCTGGAATTGAGCGACAGAATAGTTGTCATCGTCCGAGTCGTGACTGGAGATGACATCGTCGATATCGCCACGGCAGAAATTGATGTACTTGGGCGGGTCGGGTATTTCCTGCCCAGTGCCGGAGTCCTGGATGAATGTGGAGATGTCCTTCTCGACCTCGCAGTCTTCCAGAGACAGACGGATCTTTTCGCAGGACTGGTCGTCGCTGACGCAGACTGTGGAAGCAATGTTCGCAAAGCTCCAAAGACTACTCTTGAAGTAGTCGAGCCGCTCCTCTTCGAGATCCTGGAACTTGTCGCACGCTGCTTTCCACTCGCGGTTCCATCTACCAGTCGTCTCTTCCAGCACCTTCACTGCGGCCTCGTACTCGCTGCTATTACTCGACATCTGAATTTGTGTCTTCTCCAGCTTCGCCTTGTTCTTGCGCTCTTCCTGTCCCATGACCATGTGGCCCTGCGCTAAATATCCCTTGATCTTTAGACAGTCTTGTTCGAATCGATCTCGTGCCTTGTTGACAGTCGCCGTCTGCTGGTTCTTCGTCTTCAGAAGCTTCTCGATGCCATTCTGTACAATCTTCCGGCGCTCTTTAATGCCCCCGGTGAAGGCAATCAACGGCTCCTCCAGCTCGCTCTTCACCTGCGCGGCAATAGTCTGATGTGCCTTTCCCATGGATTCGACTTCGCCGCGCACCACGTCCAGAGACATTCGCAGAGTACCGGCCTCGCATGATCCCAAGGGCTTCCTGGCCAGATTGAGCAGTTTCTTTGCATACTCTTCCTCGATCGCGGCTCGCGCGGAATAAAAGGCCTTCAACTCGTCGCTCGTGACCTTGGCACCGTGCATTCGTTCGAGTAGGGGACCGACGCCGGCGTCATCTTTGCCCCAGAAATTGTTTGCGACTGCAGAAATGTTAGCAAAGTTGTTTGACTCTCGAATCTCAGCCAGTGCCTACAAGAGAGGGAGACGGCAGGCCCGTCTGAGCCCGAGGCCCTTGCGGGCATTGCAGCGGGTGTGTTATGAATGCAGTAGGGATAGAGAGCGCAAGAATTCGGTTGCCGAGAGAATGTGATTTCGATAACGCTGATGAAAGGTTGCTTGATGCTTACTGTTCGAATACGCGGTGTTGGAGTGGGAGGCGCGCGGGTGGATGTTGTTTGGGCGGAGGCGTCATCGCGTCTCCCGGGCAACCGCCTGCCGAGGCTCCGATTTTCTTGCCTCAGGTTTCAGTTCGCGCCTCCAACCTTTCTAGCTCACGACATGCACCTCGTATAGGTTCTGCGCATGCGCCTCTGTCTGTCTGTCAGGATTGTTTGCTATACCTCACATCTACCTGCCTCCTGCTGATCAGTCAATCTGCCTCCTACCGAATCACGATACCTTTCGACTCCAACAGGCGGCGATGCAGACACCAGGCACACGTACATTGCCGCAGCAGCGATCCTTTCCCGAGGCCGGTAGCTTGTATGTTGGCCTGCTGTGCCCTGCTGTGCACTGCTGTGGCTCTGGCAAGAAGGCGGCCTCAGGTATTGCGGCTGAGCCTGTGCGGTCAATCCGCATGCAGCAACAACGCAGACGCAGACGGCGTAGATGAAGGCAGAATAACCATCATCCGGATCGGCCATGCGAAGATACCATACCCCAGGGTGCTACCAACGACTCTGCGGGACATTCCCTAGAAGCTTTCCCTCATCCGCATGGACCAAAAATGGGAGCCTTCAGGACAAAACGCCAAGGATTACCAGCTCCTTTGAATGGGTTCATGCTCCACGAACCGCACTCCCAACAGAAATGTGCTTCTCATCCAACACAAGACTCGAGTGGGGCACTGTCCGTTCATCTGCTTACTTTGATTTGCTCCCCGAGGTCAAAAGCGACCTGAGGTCGGTCACCACTATCTACCTTTCCGCTACTCGCCTTCTCCTTCTGTCTGCTCCACTTGACTGAATCCCAGCCTTTGCAAGGCTCTGCTTGGGTCAGTACGCCCGTCTGCCAACTCTAAGCTCATTTGAACGTGCCAGCCGCGTGACGGCTGTGCCCTGGGGAAGGCTGTTCACGCACCGCAGCAATCCCGTTCACCCACTGACTGTGGTTGGAATATCATCGCACCTATACTCGCCCCCAGCTCAGACCCAGTCTCCCACCTTGTCATGTCTCATTCCAAGTCTTGTTAGAGCTGTCTCTTTACTTGCGTAACCATGGCAGTTATGATGAGTGTAGCTATGGAATATGCATATGCTGGAAAGCTGAAGAGATCCAATGCAAAGTTGAAGAAAAAGGGCCAGACCTTGGGTATAGCGGCAACCATGAGTCCCGCCATCGACGGACCGCCAGCGAAGACAACGAGCAAGTTCTCACTTCCCTCTCGAACCATACCAGATGACGAAGTCCGCCCTCCAGGATTTCCAGGACCATCCTCATCAAAGACTAATTCACCAGGGCCCTCACGTTCCCGCTTGTCCAAACCATTCCGAACGAAATCAGGAAGCTCCTCCACAACACTCTTTGCAAGCGAACCGCCCGATGTCCCCAACGCAGACTATTCGAGCGTCATGGAAATGAGACATAAGAAGAAATCCATATTCTCCAAACTCACGCGCAAGTTTGGGAAAGGTGTCTCAAAAGCCAACCAGTCTCCTCCTCGCGACCACTTTATCATGAGGGGTGATGAGTTGATGGTTGACGGCCGTTACGACCGCTACGGCCTTCCTGTGCATCCCGCAAATATTCGCCGCGTTCGAGACAACCATACACTTGAACCACAGCCATCGTCACCGGTGTACAGCAATCCATATGGCGAAGCCGCTCTTGCCCAGGACATGTGGGGAAGGAGAAGAATGGACAGTGCTTCCAGCGACCTGTTACTCCTCGAAGATGACCAAAGCATACAATCAGAAGGCTCCCACCCTGACCCGGGGCCTATGCCCTCAATTCGGGGTCTAGACTGGGACGCGATGACCGAAACGCAATTACGTGCTGTGATTGATATTTGGGATCTGATTCAGCCGGACCTTGCAAGTCCTACCGACAGCGGGATCGAGTTGGGCCACGAACCACCAACAGTCTATGAAGGCAAGGGAAAAGCTCGGGCGATGGACACCAACGATGGAGTCGACTTCAGCCACATAGATGCGCAGACAGTTGCTTTGGCCATTGATGTCGAACGGGAAGAGCAAGCACGCGAGGAGAGATTGCAAAAATTGAAGACGCGAGATCAGGCTATCGCTCTTCAAAGGCAAGAATACCTGGAGCAAATGTTCCAATTAGAGCGAGACCAGATTGAGACTCAGAGACTCCAAGACGAAGAGGAACGTCTAGCTGCCGAGCTTGCATCCCAAAGGACATGTATCTGCTGCGGCGATTCGAAACACCCTCTCGACTTTCCAGCAAAACCACCCACAGCGCAATGCGAACATCCCTCGCGGACTTGCTTCGAGTGTATGCATTCCTGGCTTGCATCCGAACTCGACAGCAACGGTAGCGAGAACATCAAATGTGCCGAATGTCCCCAAGTCCTCGCGTTTGGCGACGTGCGGAGACTCGCCACCGAAAGCACCTTCACGGCCTACGAAACACTCATAACCCGAAACGCCCTATCCTCCCTCCCCGAATTCGCCTGGTGTCTCTCCCCAACCTGCACATCTGGTCAACTCAACAATTCCGCCGACGGAAGCGAGAACGACAGAGAAAATTACATGCATTGCGTCGCCTGCGGCTACAAACAATGTCTCCATCACCGCGTTCCATGGCACACGGGCGAAACATGCACGCAATACACCTACCGCACATCCGGCCAGAAATCCCGCGACGAAGAAGCCGCCACGCGTGCCATCATCGACTCCATCAGCAAGAAATGTCCCGGGCCGAATTGTGGGTGGCGCATCCAGAAGATCGACGGGTGCGATCACATGACGTGCAAGAAGTGTAGATTCGAATTCTGCTGGGAGTGTCTGGCGAGTCATCGGGAGATTAGGAATGTCGGGAATACGGCGCATGAGGCATGGTGTAAGTTCCATTCGGATAATTTGAAGCTTGCTTGGCCTTTTAACGTTCATGGGTGATTTGTGGGCTTTTTTTTTTAAAATGTCTAGATGGATTGCATTTTTGATAGGATCAGGAGGAGGAGGGGAAGGAGATGTGCTTGATTGAGAAAGGGATGCGAAGGTGATTGCAAGTGAGAAGGCTGTGTGAAAATCATGGTGGGTGGGTCGTTGGTATGCCGTGTATGCCTTGGAGCACGTGAATAGTGGATCCCCATGAGTCTGCGCTCTCATTCTGTATCAGAAATTATACAATAGCTTTCTACGTTCAGGATCTTCAAGAGAAACGTACACATCACATGTACCCTTCTGTCCGAAAATATGGAAATCACGGCTGCGTTGAAGACATCGACAAAGGTTTCTCCAAAGCGCTTTGTACGCATGCAAAAATCATAGACAGGGGTATCTGATCTATCCAACAGGTTACCGTATCTCTCCCAACGCTTTCCACACCGCTCATATACTCATCATTCGCGTCAGTGTTTGGCACGTCACATCCGTTCTGAGCCAACTCCGATCAAAAAGCAGTCGAGCATTCAAGTCGCCTTCTTGTCTTGCTCTTCGGGAAGCGGCACCTCGGAGGGCTGCGGCTGGTTGAGATTCTTCTCAATCTCAGCCGCGATGCCCTCATCCACCTCTCCATCTTCAGCATCATCATCATCAGTGGCTTCGATTTCTTCGTCGTCGTCCTCGTCATCATCATCAACTTCTTCAACTCGGCCATCTGTGCCGCCGGCTTTCTCTGCCTCTACAGCTTTGGCGAGACGCACTTCTTTGCCGCGCTTATGGCAGTACCAAAAGACGAACATGAGAACTAGAACAGAAAGTTGTTAGAATATATATCTGCAAAGCAAAAGGGGGGAATAAAAGGTCAAACGGAGATTTTTTGCACGACTTACTGAAAACCGCCAAACTCATGACGACATTCGTCGTACTCGCCAGGAACGGAAACCTCGTCTGGATGAAGTTGACCGTGTTTCTCAGGATTCCGGCAACAGCACCTTCCTTGCTGATCAGAGATTTCATGCCCGGAATCGTGCGTTTGGATTTCTTCTTCTCCGGCGGGTTGCCCTTCTCGCCCGTCTTGGGGGGTTCGACGTATTTCTCTCCCTTGCTGGCAGTGTCGAGACGAGCTTGCATGTCTGCACCAGGCTTCTCACTCGCAGCGGCAAGCACTTCCGGCCCCAGCGTCGCGCCAAGCTTAGTTGGTAGGCTCTTGACCAAAGTCTGTACGAAAGGCGGCATGCTCTCGAACTGTTTCTCCAACTGCGGTCCGGCCTCTTTCATGAGCTTTTCCATGTCCTCGCACGCGGTAGGCCCGCCGTGGATAGTGTCCTTCAGAACTTGGGCGAAACGATCATAGATGTTCTGTGTCGATTGATTGAGGGCGAAGACGCGATTGTTGATGGCGGACATGTTGAGGTTGTCGAGGAGAACGGAGACTTCTTTCTCCTGCTTCTCTCTGGTCTTTTCTTCATCGACG
The DNA here is from genome assembly GCA_963674455.1 of Lecanosticta acicola. Classification (NCBI taxonomy): domain Eukaryota; kingdom Fungi; phylum Ascomycota; class Dothideomycetes; order Mycosphaerellales; family Mycosphaerellaceae; genus Lecanosticta; species Lecanosticta acicola. The sequence continues at coordinate 24,959 of CAVMBE010000128.1, forward strand.
GTGCCGTCTTCGTTGTACACGGGCTCCGGATCAGAGTCTTTGTCTTTGCCCTTCTTCTTCCAGGAGGCAGGCAGGGCGGGAATAGAAGGTGTGTAGGCCGAAGCATACTGCGCCCACGTTCGGGGCTTGTCATCATTGTTCTCTCCTTCGCTTGCGCTTTGCTGCTGTTGTGCATCGCCGCTCAGCTTGCCCGAAGATGTCATAGACGGGAGGTACGATGCCCATGTCCTCTTGTCGCCTTGTGCGTCTCCCTTGCCCTCGTCGATCCGGACCTGATCGTTCCAACCTCGAGTGGCAGCTTCTGCTTCCTCCTGGCTAGGCAATTCAAATGCTTTGTCGTTCTTGCTTTTCTTCTCTTTCGACATAGGACTTGTCGACACTTCTGGGCCGTCTGGCTGTGTCTCCGGCACGACTGTCTGCCCGGGCGCTTGCTCCTCCTGCGTCGCAATCTTCTCTTGCCCATCGTCCGTGATCTTCGTGGTAGCTGCTACATCCTCGCCCGATCGGGTCGCCTCGTCTGAAGAAGCGACTCGCCCCAAGAACTTTTCATCCTCGTCCCCCAATATTGGCTTCTGCGGATTCTTTTTCTCCAGATCGTCTTTGTTCTTCTTTGCGCGCGCAAACGAAGTTGTGTTGAAGTAAGAAAGCATCTTGTCACACTTTGTGGCGCCGACTAAAGATCGAGAGCACTGGTAGCGATGGTGGTTCCCACTGCCAAAAGCTATATGTTTCAACTCGAAGCGTTCACGGTTGTACCGCCACACTTTCAAACGTCACCACGACGAGCGCCTTGGAAGTCGACGAATGGGTGGGCAGCAGTCGCAAGCTGCCATGTCGTAGAGACAACACTACGTCACTGCGAGCTGCAGCAAGCTTCAAGCTTCAAGTCACAACCCTGCACGCGCAGGTCCTTGATCTCTCAGATCAACGATGGCGGCATAAAATTCCGAGTTCAAGTTAGCTTGTGGTTGCGATCCGCACCCTATCGCGGAATCACATGTCAATGATCGAAGTCCGTGCTTGTGTAGTTTGAAGCTTGGCTTTCTTAGGCCCGTTCTCATAGGGATTGTCTCGCTTGATCGCGGTCTCAAGTCACTCGAACAACGACAGTATCGCATCTTGGATCGCACGACGGATTGTTGCATGCCGAAGGTCGTAATCCTTGGACTTGCGAGAGCCACGCCTGTGAGAGGGTTTTGTTACAGCTGAGCGGAGTTGCTTGCCAATGTCATCTTTCTCCGAGAGGGTACCGTCACCGGTATTCGGAATATGAAGCTATCACTCATTGTTAGCAGGTAGGTGGCGAAATTAGTACCGGCATCGCAGCTTTTAACTGGTCCGCCCTGCTCACGGAAGGCTATGTTACTAGACGATCAGTGAGGGCGGAAGCATGGAGCAGCCTAGAATACTCCCGCGAGACCTTGAAGAAGCTGGTAGGCCCAGCCGACGGCATCATTGGGCCAATATCAGAAGGACGAGCGGGGACGTTGAATTTTCGGGCGACTGCGTGCGAAATATGTGGATGCAAGTTCATGTCCGTACATGCGAGATGCCGCTCGTAGCTGACATGTCCCGATGGCAGTCCGGTGGGCCATTGGGACGAGATAAAGTCTGCTGTAATTCATGTTCGGTTCCAGACAATGATGAAGAAGCCCCTTAGTGTCGGCACTGGGTAGCGTGACAGGGATGCTAGCGTGGCTGATGTGTGGGTGTACCAGACGACATGGTTTAGTAAGCGCCCCTGTAGGCGGTCTCCGAGATACTTCATCACTCTTCGCTCCCCTGAATATCGCATCAACTTTTCCGCTCTACCTAGCTTGCGTGCTCGAGACCGCCATTCGAGCCCATCTTCAGCCGAGATTTGCAGATGTGTTGCTCCTATCCGATTTCGACGCCACGCAATGTAAGCAACTGATACGAGTTGTTCCGCTTCGAAGAAGTCGCATGCCAAGCATGAGCGGTATTCGATTATGAGCGAGATTCGCGGGAGTCTCGACATCTGGAAATTCATACGGCCTTGGTCGTCGAGTGGGTATCGAGAGCTACATTTCAACACCAGGATGAGCAGATTTCATGGCGGTGAGTAACGTGAGATGGGCTCGGCTGGGTCTTCCTCACAATGATAGTAGTGGCGATGTCAATCGGTAAGCCATTTCGAACAAAATGCTGGAGGCTGTGGAACCGCAAGGCCTGAGATCGGCTCAGCCTCTTCACGTGTAGCGGAGATGCTTCAGCATGTGGATGGAAACAGCGTAAGGTGGGCCGGTTTCATTGTTGTCACTGCAGTTTGCAGCTTTTCGTGGATAAGCCTTCCTTCTACGAGAGACTAAGAACAGATCAACAATTAGCAGGACCAACAACTCAAGAAAGCAAGAGCCATTTACGCAAACTCACGCTTCAATCGTTCCTTCCTAATTGAGTAGCAACAAACCAGCACGTGCCTGCCGCGTCAAAGGGATACGACGATCTCCTCCACTTCATCTGAGCTCACTTTCTCGTCAACACATCTCAACCTCATTCATCTCCCAAAAACAACCACAAACACGCAATCAGTGCCACGGGCACTACTCGTGCGCTCGAGAACACATATACTTCCTTCCAGCTACTCACCTCTTCTACTTCTCAACACCGTACAACGACACGCGAGAATGAGAGGCGGCTTGTTCTGGGGCGGTGCGCCATCACTCGCAAGCAGAGGTGCGTCTCCACAGGTTTGCAGGCCTCCATGCCACTCGAGCGCCTTCATAAGGCTCATCAGCGCTGCTGTCGACGGAGATGAATACAAATGCTGACACGAGACAGGCCGAGGTCCAAATAGTGCTGACCGCGCTGAGATTGACGAACTGGACCGAGATCATGTGAGCGAGGAAGAAGACGACGAGGAAGGAGACGAAGAGGAAGGAGACGAAGAGGAAGGAGACGACGAGGAAGAAGAAGACGGGGAAGAAGAAGACGATGATAACCAAGATGTAGGCATCATCCGAAAGAAGACGGATCCCATATGCTAATACTCAACACAGGATGAGAACAATCAGACCAAGGACCCGGGCAGGGCTCGTAAAGGTCGCAAGAAACCAGTCACAGCGAAGCGCCGTCCGTACGTAAAGGGTGGGCTAGCTGTGCTCGCAAAGCCCATCACCATCGACTACGATTCGGACGATGCTCGACTCATCGAGCTGAAGCAGCAAGATCATACCGATGTGTTCGTCGCCGAGACGTTCCAGAAGGAAGGGCGCATGAGATACTCCGCCAAAACTGTTGGGAGTCGTTGGCAGAGACTCCGCAAGATGATGATCGATGCCGAAGATGAGGAATTGGACGACGAACTCAGTGATTGGCACGTAGGCGAGGTACGACTCTGCTGCCTAAGAAGTATGCTGGACCTGATGATATTCTGACATTTACAGGACGACAAACTTAAGGAGGTCTTCGACAGTCTCGAACAGAAGTACAAGGAGAGCCTGGCGAAGTTGGAGCAGAGGAAGTGGCAGGAAATCTCGATGCATCTCGGGCACAAAATTGGTAAGAGGAAGTACTCCGCCAAAGCCTGCCGTGAAAGATTTGTGGCCGTACAGAATGGAACCGCCTTGACGCCAATCGAAGAAGACGAAGACCAAGAAGGCCGCCGTGAACTGCGTGAGGCACGTATTACTGCCGCCAAGAAAGCTCGACAGGACGCCAAAGACAGCGTGCGCCAGGCGGCAGAGGCAAAGAAGGCGAGGCAGGAGGCAGCGAAGAGAGAGAAGTTCGAGGCAGAAGAAGAGCTGGTATCGGCGAGACTCCAGAGAAAGAACGATAAGCGCGAGCGAGAACTTGTCAAGGAAGAGCGTAACCTCAACCGTACCACAGCTCGTCGTCGTCAACAGGCTATCCAGAAGCAGCTCCGAGCAGAACGTGACTGGAGGCTGGAGAAAAAGCATCAGGAGAATGAGGCTTACCGGACCATGACTGGCAAGAGCATTGACAATCGACCTAGACGCCGTTCGAAGAAAAATAGAGATGGACATGAGTCCGAAGAGGCTGTGGAGAGTAACGTTGACGAATTCGAGAGCGACGAAGAAGGGGTGTATTTGACAGACGGCAGCAATGATGACGGACTTGTATCCTTTGCTGCTGGTGGCATTGAGGACCAAGATGATGGAAACGAGCCATCCACTCCGGCTCCTCCGGCTCCTGGTGCCCGTCGCTCCGGTCGGGTCAAGCAGACTTCAGCGACGAAGCCTGCTGCCAACAAGCCCGCTCAGCCAGCACGCTCGCCAACGACCACCCCGAACAAGTCGAAAGCTTCTCGTGCTACTCCAAAGCAAGCTGCTGCCCCAGCTGCGGACACGGTCATCCCAGTGGTCACAAAAGAGACTCTCCGTAGCCCACGCAGCATTCTCAGTGGCAATGAACTAGATCTACTCCTTGTCAGGCGGGGCCTACCAGGTCGTCGCCCCGACGAGAGTCATGCCGAGCTCGTTGCTCGTCTCGACCAAATCGATAAGACGCTCACGTCAAATCAGCTGGAAGGTCTCTTGAAGCACGCCAACGAGCCGACAAAGGGAAAGAAGGTGGAAAAGATCCAGCGTCTTCAGGAGGCAGATGCGAAGAAATCCGAGGCAGGTCAAATGGGCGTGACCTCGACTGATCTCGACTTTATGCAGCGTTATGAGGGCTACAGCAATGAGTTCAGGTATTTGGTGGAGGAGGCTGAGACGGAGATGACGAGCTGGTGGGGCAAGGATTCGATGGATGTTGGCGGCGAGTGACTGGATTTCCTGGGCCGAGTCTATCTCTCTAGTATTGGATGGATGTCTATTGGCACGGTAGGTCCTGCATTTTTGGGGATGGTTCAGATGTAGCTGCGTTGCTTTGGTTCACTCCACTTCGGCATAGCATTGATTGGAACAGTCCGGTAGTAAAAGTCAGGCAGTTTTCCATCTTCAAGGCAGGACAGAGTAATTTAGTGCTTTTGATACCGAGGTTGGCAGAGCCGTGCATTTGAGTCACTTGATCTTGCTTCGGGTGCTTTCCTACCTACGCCGTGTACCTGTCTGTGTAGGAAGGACACTTTTCAATTAACGAGATGAATGTTCGCCCCCTCGCTTTGAAAGCTATGCCCCGCGGAGGTGAATTCGTAGAGTAACGCCCCGCGCTCGTGAATTCCCTATAAGAGTATATGCCCTTTCGGTGCCGGGAAGAAGGCCGTCGTAACTAGATGTACGTCTAGGTATGTAGTGCCCCTTGAAAATAATATAATGCCCCGTAAAAACAATATAACGCCCCGTACTAATAAACTCTATATAAACGCGGTGTTCTTCCTATAAACGTATAGACTTAGTATCGCGTAGAAGGGATATAAAGCCCTACGCTAGTGAATTCTACGTAGAGGTAGTATTCTAGCCGGGTAGATAGATACCTAATATACCGTAGGAAAAAAATTCAGTACCCTATACTTGTAATTTCTATTTATAAGTAGTAGTTTTTCCCTATAAAGTTATACTATCTTACTCGCAAGTGCCGCGTCCTAACTGACTAATGTCCCGTACCGATAGGAATACTACCTTTATTGGAAGACAGGTCCTAGGATGGATGCGTGGATGCGTGGCGTAGTATAGCGAGAGACAGACGTAAGCGCCCGAGGCTGAGCGCTTGTCAGAGGCCCGGGGCCGTAGGGCTGGCACACGTAAATAAGGTAAGGTAGGGAAATGGGTATTGGCGGGGAGACGGAAGGGAGGATGTTTCATGGACGAGCGAGCCCATCGAATGCGGAAATGAAGCCTCCTAACAGGTGTCGACGCGGAGTCATGTCTTCGAGAACTGTATTGTTGTCAGTTCCGAGCTGTCCTACACAGGGTGGTTTTCATGGCTTGATCCACGGTAGTGAGCTGATGACTGGACGTGTCTTCTCGGGCAGCCCTAGCGCCATTCGTGTTGAAGCTGTGCTGTCCAGCAGCCGGGTAATAAGAAGCAAGCAGCAGGAGAAGAGGTGCAAGAGCGGAGCGGGTGGCAGAAAAGAAGATCCCAGCTCTGATCCTCCACACAGCAATCGCCGGTGCCAAATCGAGTGGGCAGTGGACGGAATCTCATGGGCCTTTCATCTTGCAGCTCGTACCACAGTACTGGCGTGGAAGGCAAATCGGGTTGTGGCGAGGCGGATGATTATTGGGAGGGATGAAGTCTGAGACGCGCGCGTGAGGAAAGGCTGACGTGACCAATCAGCGGGCTAGGAGAGGCTCCGACGCGCAGGCGGCTCGCTTGTCGGGCCAATCAAGGGCAAGGACGTGTATCTCGATTCGGAGAGCGTCGGGGCCCATCATCACTGATACAGACGCAGGCACAGCGTTGCTGCTTGCGACACGACACCTACTGCTCCACATCACGATTCATCACCGCTGTCGCTATTCCATTATTATTACATGTATTGCTGTCGGCTGCTGATACGACACGACTTCTCATGCCAGGCGGCACCGTCACCGCCACCGCCACCGCGCAGTGCATCTCTCGGCCTCGTCGTCGAAGCGATCACTTCCCACGATAGCCAGCCTGCCAATCAGCCATCCAGCCATCTAGCCATCTCGCACGAGCAGACCGGCCGTTTGGTGAGAGTCGTCGATGAGGGCGCGAAGAGAACCAAGAGACGTTGTTGTTGACGCCAGCAACGCGCTCCCTTCCGGCGTCTTGGAACAGGGGATTGCCATGTTCCTGCAGTAGCGCTGTGTGCTGCTCGCACTCGCAGTCGACGGGAAGGGAAGCGGCCACAGGCTGGCCGCAACCCACTACTGTGCCACGCCCATCGAATGCACGGAGCACGGCCGGCGACGACACATGCCCGTCGACACCGCATCGCGCCCTCACTGGCAAACGGGCTCGCGCTGGTCAATGCCGCTTTGATGACTGCTCCTGCGTTTCGGCTGCCAACTCTGTCCTGTCCAGCAAGATGGATATAGAATCCGTGGTTTGCGCAGCCCCCAACCTCTCTCCCTTCCTGCTTCCACGTTTCTTAATACTCCTCTGTCCTGTCGCCTTGCGGACATAGTCCGCCTCAAGCAGTATCGTTCGTTTGGACTGCTTTCTTCCTCGTTTCCTCCCAACATCGCAACTACCACCTCCACATTGACATAGAAAGTAACTTTTAGTTTAAGATCTCAACTTCTGACCAGATGCACTTCACAACAGCAGCGCTTGCTGCAGCCGGCCTCGCGGCCCACCAGGCCCTCGCCTCGGGTGCTGACGGCGGTAGCTATGGCGGCGGATGGGGAAGCGATGAATCCTTCTCAACGCCAGACAACACAGACAACTCATGCACGCCCGCCCAGGCAAGCGGATACGACTGGTCCAACCTCTCTCCCGGTCCATTCGACGACTACGGCGACAACTCGTTCAGTGGCTGGTCTTGCTCCAACTCCTTCAGCAAGAGGGATCTCCTGAGCTCATTCCAATCGAAATGCATCACTGCTCCTCTCGCCGACAACCCGTCCATTGGATGCCACGGGGATCAGACCATGTCCCTCGACAAGTTCCAGGTCTCTTCGGACAAGGACACCGACATCGAGTGCCACTACGAGATGCCCGACGGATCGACTTGCCAGGAGACTCACTCGTGCAGTGCTGAAGGTACCACTATTCAGGTAGGTGCACTTGCCATCTCCACGTCGTACTCCTGCTCACACCTTCCCAGAATTCGCAATGCGGTGGTGCCAAGTCTGTCACTTTCAAGCCTGCCGGCGGACAGAGCTCCGACTGCAACATCGGCGTCCACAGCATTGGCTTCAACTGCGGCCCAGCGTCCAGCGCGCCACCTTCATACTCTTCTACTGCACCGCCGTCGTACTCGACCCCTATCTTCGAGTCCTCGCCTGCTGAGACTACGACCTCATCCATCCCAGTGTATACCTCCAGCTCGGAGTCGGCCCCAGCATACTCCAGCCCATCTGTGTCAGCCTACAACGTTCCAGGTCCGAGCTACTCAGCACCAAGCTCTTCGGTGTCTTCGCCAGTCACCGCGCCAGGTCCGATCTACTCTGGTCCCAAGTTCAATTATAGCGCTCCTATTGGGACTGGCACTGCTCCTGCGATTCCAGTTTTTAGCGCGCCCAGCTCCTCCAGCGTTGCGCCAGTCGAGACATCTCTCTCCCCTGCTTCTTCTGGCCCAAGCACAGAGTCTCCTCCTGCTTACACGCCGCCCGCCCCGAGCTACTCTGTCCCAAAGGCCAACTACAGCGCTCCCATTGGTACTGGCACTGCTCCTCTAATTCCAGTTACCACCGCACCCAGCACCTTCAGCTACTCTGCACCAGGCTCTCCGGGGCCTTCGCCAGTTACCGCGCCAGTGCCTAGCTTCTCTAGTCCCAAGTTCAACTACAGCGCTCCTATTGGGACTGGCACTGCTCCTTTGTACGGTGGCTCAAGCAACGTCCCATCTTACACCGCTCCGGCTTCCGGCGGCGGCCCAATTTACTCTGCTTCTGCGTCTAGCGGTGTTCTCTCTTATTCTGCTCCTGCATCCACCGGCGCTCCTTTGTACCCTGCTCCTGGCTCCACCGGTGTTTCTTCCTACTCGGTTCCTGAATCTAGCAGCGCTCCGGTCTCCTTCCCTGGCTCGAGCAGCGTTCTAGCGTATGGCAGTTCTAGCTCGGGCGTAGAGGTCCCCGCTCTCACCAGCACCACCACATCGTTCACCACTCGCACCATCTACGAAACCACTGTGGAGACCATCACCTCGTGCGGACCCTCCGTCACCAATTGTCCAGCATCCGTCTCGGCTGGAAGTCCCGCGGTCATCACAAAGACGATTGCCGTGTCGACCACGGTCTGCCCAGTCACCGCTGCTGAAGGCACTGCGGCGCCAAGCAGTCCCGTCGAGAGCAGCCCACCAGAGAGTGTTCCATCAGAGAGCAGCCCACCAGCGATTAGCCCTGCGCAGGGCGGCCCTGCCCCGCCTGGCGGCGCACCTCAGTCTCCCAGTGTGTTGCCCAAGTGCTTGAGCTCTTGGATGTACTTGACTCACTGCAAGGACAACTCTGACTACGACTGCTTCTGCAAGAGTGAGGAGTTGATGACCAAGGTGTACGGCTGTATCAGCTCCTGGTCTGGTTCCGACGAACACACCAAGGGCGCCACCTCCTACCTCATGGGGCTTTGCGCTCCTTATGTGCCTCAGAACCCAGCCATTGTCACGGCATGTCCACCGAGCGTAACTCCAGCTGTCACCTTCTCCTTCGCCGTGGCAACCACCGTCACGGCGCCACCAGCGCCCCCGGCCAGCTACGCTCCCCCATCTGGCAGCAGCTCGGTTGCACCGGTCCAGTCCTCCCCAGAGTCCCCGGCCGGCTACGCTCCTCCACCTGGTAGCAGCTCAGTTGCTCCAGGCCAGTCCTCCCCAGCGTCCCCGGCTGGGTACGCTCCTCCAGCCGGTAGCAGCTCAGTTGCACCAGTCGAGTCCTCTCCAGTCCCAACTGTACCAGCTGAAGTCCCCTGCACAACAATTACCTACTCCCAGGTCGCAACCTACCCAGCAATCTACTCGTCAGGCGAATCTATGGGCGCTCCCATCCCTTCGAGCAGCATCACCAGCCAAATCGTCACCACCGTCATAGTTCCACAAGTCCAAATCTCCACTTACACCGTCAGTTCTGGTGGCTCGACGACGGTGCAACCAGCTCTTGGCTACGGCGCTCCTCCCCCCGTCGCTGCAACTTCAGCTGCTGTACCGACTGCTCCAGCTCCTGCTCCAGCGTACTCGAATGGTGCGTCTTCCGGGCCAGAAGCCTACCCAACAACCTCCGTCCCAGCGGCTGTACCGACTGCCCCAGCTCCAGCTCCAGCTCCAGCTCCAGCGTACTCAAATGGTGCCGTCTCCGGGCCAGAGGTCGCTCCCTACCCGGGAACCTCCATCCCAGCGGCTGCACCGACTCCTCCTGCTCCAGCTCCAGCGTACTCAAATGGCGCCGTCTCCGGGCCAGAAGTCGCTCCCTACTCAGCCTCCGTCCCAGCGCCCGTCGGTCCAAGTGGTAGCCAAGAAACACCCGGTTCCTCTTGCGCAGCGCCCGTCGGCCCCATCGCTGGCCAAGGGACAGTCGCTCCCTACCCAACCACTTCTGGCGCTCCGGTTGTCGGCCCCATCGCTGGCCAAGGAACTGCCGCTCCCTACCCAACTGCCCCCAGCTCAGCGCTCGCGGGCGCCATCGCCGGCCAAGGAACAGTCGCTCCCTACCCCACCGCCCCCGGCTCACCGGTCGTCGGCCCTATCGGTGGCCAAGGAACAGCCGCCCCCTCCGGTTTCGGAACAAGCGCCGTCGTCCCTTCATACCAGCCACCCGGACCCTCTATCACTCCCTACACCGGCTCTGCTGTCAAGCTCTCTGGCGGGAGCCTCACCATGGCATGTGCGCTCCTCGCAGCCATCTTCCTTCTCTAAATTAAGACGTGATTTCTTCGCACGGCAAGGCAAGGCGATTTTAGAGAACTGAGGAATGTAATGTTCTGAAAAGAGAGAGATTATAAAAATGATGATACCCACTGGTTTGGGAAATATGGCAGGCACTTTTGGGGGGAATTTTTGTCTTTTTTTTTTTTATCTTTCGGACTACTTGGAGCATTGGGGTTGGGCAGTAGCAGTAGCAGTACATACGTTGCACACAGTGCTCTGAGGGCGATGAGGAGTATGTAGTAATGCATCCCAGAGGATAGAAGACGTGTTCATAATAGAATCAACGTGGAGAATCAAACGTTTGCAGCTTCTTTTGAGACTCACATGAAAGAAAAAATAGACTTGTCCGCGAAGTGAGTGTTGGCCTTTCCAAGATTTCGCGCAGATTGGAACCACGATGCCTCACAAGTGTTCTTCCTACTAGCGCGAGAACTTCGACGCGCAGCACTCGCACGGGTGCACGCGTTCATTGCGTTCAAGACAAGCGAATTTCGATTCGTTGCGGGGGGTATCTCTTCTTCTTCTTCTTCTTCTTTCCTGCTAGTCTAGTCTATTCGCGTTGTAACACGACCGTCAGCGCCATGAAGACCAACATGGCCGTCTTCAACCACGGATACTCGCTGAGTAAGATGGTAACGTAGCCCACCAGGGGCACGAAACCCCGCACGCTGCCGACGACGTCTTTGCTGCGGTCGAGGAAATTCTGGCCGCGCGCGTAGAGCTCCGTGTCGTCTGCGGCGTTGTTGTCGCCTTTGGTTAGGAGGGAGAGGGGGGCGGTTCTAGAGGCGGCGTGTTAGTATAACGATAACGACAATATGTGGGACAATCGGCCGCCGCGATTATCCCCAGGGAGAAAAAGTGTGCACTGACCCGCCACCGAACCGTCGAATCACCCGGTGTACGATCGGAATATCCTTCCCTCTGACGTTGTATACCACGACTTCTCCTACTTGTGTTTCCTGGCCTCTATTCCACAGAAAGAGCAGATCGCCTCGTTGGAACGCGGGTTCCATGCTTCCGGAGAGGACTACGACGATCGGGGAGCTGGAATTCGTGGCGACGGAGAGGCCCTGTCTATCGTTCAGTCTAAGGTGAATAGGTTGGGGAAGGGGAGGGGGTGGTGTTTTGGTACCTTCCAGAGCATGAAGGCGGTGGAGAGCACGAGGGCGAAGTTGAGGACTTGGGCGGCCAGTTGGCGCGGCTGTAGATTGGCGATTGCACCCAGCATCTTTTTGAAGGGCGAGTGGGTGTTGGTGTTGGTGTTGGTGTTTGTGAGGGAGTGGAATTGGGGATCGCGAGTCGGATGTGAACAGCTTGCGGGAGGGAAGTGTAGTGTACCTAGCTGTGAGGGCTCCGTGCACGGGCAGGGAAAACTTTCTTCCGGGTAACTTCACCTCCAGATCTGGTATCTGGAGGGAGAAATCCAGTGCTACTGTCATGGAACATTTCATCTCATCGCAGAGCACTTTGGGAGTCGCACCTCGAAGCTTCAAGTCTTCTTGATGAATCCCAGCGCTTGCAGGAATGCGGTCTGCCAATTCGCAGCCCCGAAGCATGGCGAATCTTCTGGGTACACGTCTGTTCTTCACCTCACCTCACATGCAGACCATCAGATATAGACCATCACATGCAAGTGAGCCGCACAAGCCATGCATCTTCTTCACCTCTCTCAGTTGCAGCCCGCTCCTTGCATTTCTTCCTCTCGCTCCAACCCCCAGACCTTGCAACGACACTTGCACATAAATCAACAGAAACAGAAACATACCGCCGCTTTCACCGGCATTTGCTGCACGACACTGGGATACTAGCATCCAACACGATAAGCCGACATCCACATCTACAACAACTACGACCATTCGCTCACCATGACGGAAGAGGTGAATGAAAGCGTTCAACACATGCAGCAACCTAAAGTCGCCGGCAGCACCTGGCTGACGAGCTTCTGCGGACAAGACTGGCCAGTCGTGCTTTGTAATGCGAGTACCACACCAGAGAAGTTCTTTGGAACCCGACAGAGAGACGACGAAACTCCCGGCATTCTCCTTGGGAAACACAAATAGTGAGTGGCGCCTTCCCTGCTTCAGGTACTCTGCTAAAGATCGTCAGTATCTGGGTCGCAACTGAACTTGTCGCGGAGTTCGATCCTTGCGGCGACTACGAGCTTCCCAAATTCGACCAGCCAGAGATCTTGCCTCACGACGATGAAGCAACAAAGTCGCAGAAGCAGCGCGTCAAAGCCTTCGAGCAGGATGCGAGGGAATTCCGTGACGACAAATTCTGGTCCAACTATGTCAAGATGAAATCTGAAGCTCGCAGAATCGAGAACGAGAGAAACCGGCGCCACTCTGAGCGGACAGGAAGTTCGAAAAAACGCAAAATCACTCGCGAGGACGATGAGATTCCTTTCGCGAGCGAGGGCAAGCGTCGCCGGGATTCCTCTGCATTTGACTCGACTGGCAGTGGCAAGCAGAGAAACGACTCGTCGAGCTCGCCTGGATCCCAACAGGAACAGCTACCGACTCCCAAGCAGACCCCGAATAAGAACAGAGTAGGACCAGAAACCAGTAACAGCAGAGGATTCACGAACGATAGCGGCTCGCCAAATCTCAGCGCCGGGAGCGGATCGGAAGTGGGCGCCTTGCGCGTGTGGAGTCCCCCCAAGATGAGGTTGGTGACAACCGTTCCCTAACGACACTTTGCAAGCCCCTAATCTATGAACTCAGTACAGACAAGGTCAAGGTCGTCATCGACCGATCAAAGGCTGGCATCATCATTCCCCGCGAGGCATTGAAACAGTGCGATTATCTCGCCTCACTCGAGAAGTATCACGCCGTGCTCGGACATCACGTCATCGACCTGACCGCAGACAAGCAAGCTGTCGCTCTCAACCTGACGGAGAAAGAATTCTCCAGGCTAGAGGACTACTTCTACACCAATGACATTGGCCCCCAGCTCCTTCCAGATAAGGACTACGACTCCAAAGACCCGTTTGGAGAACTCGAAGGTAAGATCTCTCTCTCTCCGTCAGATCCAATGCCCTTTTCCTTCAGCACACTAACAACCTTCCCCAGAAGCTCAGAAATCCCTCTTCGGCGAGAGCCTCGCCCTCGCCTTCGTGCCCGCTTGCAAAATCCGCCACGAACCCCTCCAGGCGCTCATCCGCGACAAGATCCGCGCGCTCGACCCGCTGCCGCCCTTCACCATCCTCGTCATGGCGACGGTCTTCGCCAACTTGCCGGCGCCGGAGACCGTGACCGAGTACTACTTGCAGGACTGGATGGCCGACCATCTCGCGGAGTCGTACTGGGTTCTCGCCAGGAAGTATCCCGAAGTGCTGCAGCGCGGGCTCGAAGAGCATGATACTTTGAGGCGGGCGGTCTACAGTAGGCTTGCGGTAGACGGAAAGATGGGCAAGAAGGGGTTCGACGGTGAATTATGACTTGGTAGACGACGGAGAATTGTCCCCATGATTACGCTTGAGAGGCACCACACCACCTCGCGTTGCTTGCGGTGGTTTGGGAGTTCTAGGCTGGCTGGCTAGAGAAACATCGTAGTCAACGTGAAAGCAACGACTGGGCCCGTGGAAGACAAGCTGGCTCGTCTTCCAGGTAGGGACAGGAGATGAGACCAGCACACTTTCACAGTATATCACAAGAGAGATCAAGAGAAAAAAACCACATCAAGAACTGAATACCTCTGAACCACACTATGCACTATTCTACATTTCATTCATCTCATTCCCCTTTTCTTGCCATCCCCAGAAGTGGAGGAGCATCCGCCGTTTCTCAAATGCCAATGATAGTACAATTCATCACCATCACCCGTCCAGTCGTTCGTCTGTTGGTTGACTGCTTGAGAAAAAGTGGGGTCATGAATATCAAAAACTGCCTGCCATGCTCTCCCTTCTCGTCAAAATGAAGGGCTCAAACAGACGGCAAGCTCTCTCAACTCCTCGCTGAAATTTTTGTAGTCTCCCATTTTCCCCTCCCATTTACAATGCCTCCCACTGGCTTTTATACGCCTCTCGTCCCCAGACTGAGACAGAAGCTCGTTCGCATTCCATCAAGGCCAAGTGATGGGCGCTCAGCCCATGATGCCGCTCATTGGACTCCTCGACATTCGTGGATCCTGCGAGTGCGCGAGATTGACAAGCATTGACTCCACCTGCGGGGCGGCCTTCACCCACGCCAAGCTCCAGACATCGTACACCGGGCTCTTCACCATCTCCAGCATCATGACAATCAATCCCCATGGATGCGGCCGAGGAACCATCAGCCGCTCACATAGCACACGCATGATCTGTTCCTGCAGTTCCTGACTTCCGATGCTGAACATGTGCTGCAGCGCGGTCGAGAAGTAGTGCGTGTGCGCGTTGACATAGCGGACCTGGTTGGCCATAGCGGAGAGAAGTCGGTAACGTATCTTTGACCCACCATCGCGCAAGAGACGCTCGAAGAGACGAGCAGGTGCAGCCGCCGATGAGAAGACTGAGGATGCAGATGTCGCGTGCACCCCGATGTAGAGGACAACAGCGTTGGAAGTGAGAGAACAAGCGCTGTTCGCCTCTACAGTCAACGCAGTCAAAATTGCCGCGAAGTCTTGCTCGCTCAGGTCGTTTCCACTAGTGCATACCCGATCAACCGCTGCTTTGATCTCTGCCACGTCTAATACATTGCTCATATCGCAGTGGACCGCTGGAGCCTGCCGTACTTGCTCCAGTCTATTGATCTTGAGTCCGGGTGTGAACGGGTCAGGCTGGTCGTTGAATACACCACGACTGACAGCACTATTGACAATGTTGAGCAGCTGCAAGCACTGGGGCGGGATGTTCGCGTCAAGCTGCATGTGGTTCTCGATCAGGAATTCCGGGAAGTCATGGTGCAGGACCGCAATGAAGCGTAGAACGCCGCGATGAAAGTCCTGAGAGGCAGGTGAAGCGTCGGTCTCGTTCAACAGCCGGCCCAAGTTCTCGAACAAGATTGTCAGCAGATGAGCGAACATGTTCCAGCCACCGTTGGTCCGGCCATGTGCGCCAAGGTATGCAGGAACAAATAGACGGTGACCCATAAGGGCCAGCCAGGCATGAACGAAGCCTGGGAAGTTCCTCGGCTGTAAGGCTTGCATCGCAATGTAAAACTTCTCGTAGATGCTGCGCTCCTGCTCGGGAGTGAGCTGATGGCGATGATCGTGGATTTCGCAGAGCAGGGTCGAGAAGAGCCGGAAATAGACCCTGCTATTCCAGCGGTCGCCATGCTTGGCCTGTTGGTCATTCATGATAAGGAGCACTATAGTCAAGGTGGCCTCTAATGGCTTGCCCTTGTCGACCTGGGCGTCACCGTCAACGGCGCTCTGATACAGAACCATCAGCGCGAGAAGCTTAGCAAGAGCGTCGATGGCTATGAAAAACTGGTCCTGCGTGCCATACGGGATGCTGCTGGCCCGCTCGAACTCCACGACAGACAACTCAAGCGCTGATCGGATGAATTGCATGAGATCCAGTGGGGACGAGATGACGTGCCGATCATGGAGCTGCCGGAGGAAAGCAAGATGTGCACGAAGAGGGAGATCCTTGTGCTGCAATCTGAGCCATTCTTCGAAAACGTATTCTTGCTGCTCCGTCTTTGCGCCATCCAATTCCGGACTTGGTATACCGTTGACTTGATGGGCAGGAAGTTGGAGCTTGGCCATAATCTCACCGCCCAGCTCGGTGTCCGGCTCTTGATGCATGCGGGTCGCAAGAGCTTCATAGCTAAGCACGAAGTCGGTGCGGAAGACAGGCTCGTCACTGAGGAGTAGCTCGTCTACGACGTCTCTCAAGAATGGCAGTGCAACAGCTACCCGACCTGCGCGAATTGCCTTCGAGACTTGGACGTCAATCTGCTGTATCTCGAGAAGACGTTCGTAGTATAGAGAAACCGCAGCCACAGCGTTGAAGATGCGATCATCTTCGACTACGCTGAGCTGGGCTGTCACATGTCGAGCTGCCGCAACAGAGATGCGGCAAAGTTGACCAAGCAGGCGAGCGAAGACCTCGACTTCTAGTCGCTTCAGGGCCTCGCCACCATATATGATGCTCAGACAGTGGGTACCGCAGTTAACGGAGAGGCTGTCTTGCTGCGGATGACTTTCGATCAAGCCGATCAGGGTGCCATAGGCGCGGCGGATAGGAGATCCTTCACCGACCTCGCTAGCGTGCTCTTCCGCTGCATCTCGTGAAGTCGCTGAGAGTTCTGCCAGGAGCTCAAGGATCCTCTGATTGATGTTCGAATTCTCCATGTAGCCATTGACCTGGTGCTGATTCTGCAACGCCTGCATAGCTTGGGGCCGCTGTTGAGTGGGACGTGGCATTGCTGGAGCTTCTGCTGGGGTGGGCAAGTTTGGCAAATAGCCCTCCGACAACACATCCGGTAATTGTCGATTGCTGTCTTGGGATACGTTGTTTGCGTGTACAGCAGGCGTGATGCGCGCCTGACGTCCGAAGTCCTCGTAGAGGGCAAGCTGTTGTCGGTTCAAGCCATTTTGATCCTGGCGGTAAGGTTCCGGAATCAGAGTTGCCCAGCGATTGACTGGAACATGAGCAGCGAAAGGCTCGTTTGGTCGCTGCTCACTGCGTTGGCGGCGAGCGTCCAAAGCTTGCTGAAGTTGCAAGTCAATCTCCGCCAAGGAGTGATCCTCAGCAGCTCGTTCGACAAGGTTGCACACGGTGTCTATGTTGTCATTGACAAACATCAAGATTTGACCTTCCGGAAGTTGCTCGGGTAGGCTCCTTGAGGCAAGGATACGGATATTGTTTGTGATGCTCATACGCAGCGGTTCCTTGCAGGTGACCAAGGCCAGACTTCCCGAAAGAGCCTTGACGACGGTGTGGGCAGAGGTCTGAAGCTTTTCCTCGTCGCCTTCTGTAGCAAAGTCCTTCTGAACCAGCTCCGCGGTCGAGATGGACGCTATCGTGACAGAGCGCTCGACGACAGGAGCGATGATCTCGTAAATGGCTTGCTGGGCAGCGGAAACAAAAATGTTCCGTAGCTGCTGCTGCGTGATATTGCCAGCCGCTTGCGGAATCTGGAGAAGATTTCCGAGATCTGGCACGGCCTGAATTACGGCGTCGGGTGAGAAACGCTCATTTGGACCACGCTTGGCAAGGCCCATGAGCGCCACGTCTCCGAAAGCGTCAGGTCCGGCTTCGGGTACGTAGTTTTGAAGTATGCCTTGATCCAGCAGAGGCCTCGAGCGGATGGCGTCAAGCGTTGGGACATCGTGAATGTCAATGTCAAGCTCCCGACCAAGCACCTCGATCTCGAATTTCATGTTCAGCTTGAGCTCCATGCAGTGATACAGCTCGCTGAGCACTCCTAAAAGCTCCATGATCCAGGGATTCGGAGGGCGGAACACTTGAGAATTCTTGGCCGAAACCAAGACCTTGCATGTGAAGGGTATGACGACGAGCAGTCGCTGGGTGTCGTAGCCTTCGATCAAAAGATCTCTAAACGAAAGATTTCGGTGAAGGATGGGCTGGTTCCGACCGAGAGTGATAGATCCAAGCCAAGTCGCAAGATTCTTGAGGAGCGTTCGCTCATGCTGGTTTTCCATGGTGGTTTGAGCGTTCAACATCTTTCGACAACTGATGTACGTTTCCCGTAGCACCTCAGCCCAGATGATCTTCTTGTCAAATTTCTCAAGGACATTTAGGTAGAGCGATTGGAAGTTTGGCTGCGACTTGGCGAGCTCGTCCACCAAGTAATGCGCAAACCATTGGCTGTACTTCTCGTCAAGCGCCTCGTCGATCTCTTTGAATTTTTCATCGAAATTTCTCTTTGAGACGTTGTTCAGGACGAACGTGACTTTGTCAGAGATATCTTCGTTGGGCTCTTCAAAGAAATGTTCAACAGTTGGTGGATCAATCTGGATGGCCGTAAAGGTGGGCGTGGCATCCGCTGCAAATTCTTCGTCGGCAATGCCATTGGCAATACCATTTGTGGTCTCACCATTCATAGCGACGTGCTCCTGTTGCAACTCGTTCAAAGCCTTCTCCGCTTCCTTTTCGGCTTGGGTATCAACCAATGATGGGGTGTGTAAGATCCGCTCGGCGAGGTGTGGCCACTCCTTTAGCCGGTTGAGGACATGAAGCAAGGCCTGAAGGCCGAATCTGTACATCGGATCCTCTGGGCCGTACTCCGACACAGCATCGAATATCATGGAAAGAGCAGCCTGTTCGGCAATGTCAGAGAGAACCCGGTAGCTGACGAGTCCACCAAAAAGGACAGCGGTTGTTGCAAGTGCCTCATTTGGGTACTCTCCGAAACAGTTGTACTCCTCGAACAGCCCATACAGCATGGCAGCAAAGAGGTCCTGCTCTGCGGGATCATCGGACTCCTTCAGACGGTTGAGTTCTGTGATTAGAGCTTCTGGGTTGCTTGTACCGCCGTACATTTCCTTGTACCGCTCCTCCATCTCCTTGGTCGCGCTCTCTGGGAGTACGTTGCCGTGCTCGCCGTTGGCATCAATGACAGCATCAATGTTTTCGCTCTGGCCGTAATTGAAGAGTCGTGGATAGATTGCCAGGCACTGCCGGTAGAAAGGACCTGTCATCTCTTCGCCGACCAGGCGCATAATGAGCAAGAGCAGCGCTCGCACGCTGTTGACTGTAAGCGGAACGGTGCTTGGATTGGAGTGCTCCCGTTGTACTAGTGCTTCATCGTCGATCTTCGACTTCAAGAAGTCCCCCAACAATCTGGCGAAAGCTGCTGGACCCATCATGTTGATGTGCTGTTGCGCCCACTCGTCCAGGTTACAGTGGCCTCTGCCGTGTGCGTGGGCGGCAAGATCCAAGGCGAACATGCTTTGAATAGTGAGCAGTAGTTCCAGCCAGCCATGTGCCAATGCATGTTCCAAAATCAATGGCATCAACATCGGGTCTGATTGATGAAACTCGACCAAGCGAGTGGCCGTCCATGACTTATCGTGTTGCCACACGGAATGCATCACGAACTCGTAGTTATCGTGACGTTTCAGAAGGAACGGAAAGAAGAGCTGTTTGAGCGCTTGGTCCTGCAAGGGTTGCCACGGTTTTGGGACCGCCGAAGCTGCGCATGTGAATATCGTCATGTTTGGGTTAATGACATCTTCGGGAATACCGTAACGCTGAGCGGTTTGATACCATTCTTGCGACTTGAAGATCAAAGTGAAGAGGGCCTCGGTTGCATCTCGAGATACCAGAGGATGCTTGACAGCTTGTTCCGCATATGCGCGTACACTGTCCGAGGCTTGGGCGAAGTCTGACAGTTCAAAAGACTGCCTCAAATTTGGGATTTGCATGACGTCCAGCTCCTCTGGCGTAGTCGTCAAGAAGGCAACGACGTAGCTGAGTTGAGTCTCCTGATACGTCCACTGACCTCCCCACAAGGCTTGGATATCAAAGTTGGCATATTCCCGAGCCAGGGGAAGCAAGGCATTGTATAGTCCGAGAAACTGCTTCTTTAGAGCCTTTGGATTCTCCCTGTCGAAGCCTGTAACTACGTCCGTCCAGTCGATCTTTGCTCCGGCTCGATGCTGCCGGAGTGCATCAACGAAGACGCTGGGGTCGAAATGCTCGCCGGTCGAGACGATCACCATGAAGAGGAGTGCGTTTGCAACCTGGATGTATGATATATCGCGAACCTCTACGCCCGCTAGCATTTCCGTGCAGGCTTGTAAGCTGGAAGTCCCCTGAGGCCCAGTACGTCTCACCAGGTTGGCAAGCCGTGAGTCCTGTGAGTTGAGTAACTCGTCCAAGAACATCGCCAATTCCACTATGGCTGGAGCACGCATTCTCAGATTGTTAAATCGAAGTTTGATGGCGTAGAATAGACTGTCGCGCTGTTCGTCGCCCCAGTTGCGTGGTGGGTCCAACATCAGGCGTTCGACGATCGAAGCCAGTACAGATGCAGGAAGATCGCTCTCGGGGTCATTGTGTGACAAGTTGGCTATCCTGCTGGGAAGTGACTGATAGCTCTCAGCCAGAAGCATATCAGCTTTGGCACGGAGATCCTGCTTCTGAGCTGTTCTGCACGCAAGCACAAGGGCGATGTTGGCAGCTGGGTCGAGTCGAAAGTGGTCGAGAAACGTGACCAAATCAAAGTCCCGGAACAGGTCTCCTTCGGTCGTGTCTAGCGCCTGCGCGATCTTTCCTGATTGCTGTGGTTCCTTTGCAAGTTTCTGCACCTCCTCTACCAGCAATTGGTAGCTTCCTGCATTTTCCGTACCTGGCGGCGCACGCGTGCCTGGAAAGATCTGCGGAGCGTTTGCCTGCAGCAGGCGCCTGAAATATGTTGTGAAGTGCTCCATCCCGCCCTCATCTACCAGTTTTCTGATCTTTCCCACCTGTGTCTCCCACTTCACTTGATCCGAGTCGTCCTTCAGAGTGCTCAGAAGAATGTTTAATTGAGAGATGACGAGACTGCCGAGCTGGCCGGAAGAGCCTGCGGTCGATGAAACCGGGGACCCGGTGCTGTTCGACAGCGAGAGTGATGGCGAGCGCCGTGCGAGTCGAGATGAAGACCCTCCGCCGGCGCCTCCACCGCTCGATGACAAGCTCGCAAGCGACGAGGCGAGACGAGGACTATCTGAAGCGGCGACGTGGCGCGGCCGTCCTGCAATGGGGTATATATGACCGGTCGCGTGCGCGGAACCGGTCGGTGAGAACAAGGAGTTGTTGGATGAAGTCGAAGAGGGTCGGCTCGTGACTCGTCGGCTGGACGCAAGTGAAGCGGCGTGTGTGGTCGAGAATGCTCCGCGCGACGGGCTGTAGGCGAGACTGTCGGATCTGCTTTGGCTAGCACTGTTGGTAGTAATGGGTGTTAATCGGCGGGACCCTTGTCGTGCCTCCAAGGAGCTGTTCCTGGAGGGTTGCGGGCGAGCGGTGGGGTGTGAGGTCAAGTTGTCGTTCGCTGCTGGTGAGGCCTCTTGATGGTGAGCGGGAGGTTGGCTCATCTATACGGCACACACATCGGAAGCGACGACCGGAGCGCAGCGTGGCAATAGGTGTATTATTACTCAGGACGTTGTGGTTGCTGTTGCTGTAGACGTGCCCTGAAGATGCATCCAAGCTTTACGGGAAAGTCCGATGCCAAGCTACACGTGACCGACTCCCAATTGCAGATATTGAGGTTGTGCAAAAGGGGACATTAGTACAAGTGAGCACAAATGGGAGGGGCATACACAAATTGAAATGAGAGTTTCCGTACGTTCGGTTTGTTTCCCAAATTGATATCTCAATCGTTAGCGTCAGTACGTATGCCTGGTATCATGCCCTACGACGCACTTTTCGTTTCCACTATTGTACAATGCCACCCAGCGGGCTTAATACGCGTCTTCAGACGGCCGTTACTTCGTGTACGCTGCGATTCCCCTACCTACCAGCCGTTCTTCAACTCCTCGCTCAAGGGACTGAAAGGCGGCTTGGCATTCTTCGATTTCTCCTGATCGAACAACCAGATGCCGCCGGTCTGATCTTTTTCAAGGCTCCCATTGGGAACCTCCTTAACCAGCTTATCGAAGATCGGCAATGAATTGGCCTTGGAGAAGAACACTCGCTCCCACTCTCGGCCCTCTGATTGCTCCTTCTTTCTGAGCGCACGTTGGTGCTCCTCAATTCTGCTCTTTTCTGCTGAAGTGGTGTTCATATCGCTCTTCATGATGGCATCTGCCACCTTCTTCCAGGCGCGTCTTGACTCCAGCGGATCTTGGTCCTTGATATCGGCTACACTCAGGTCCGTCTTTGGCTCTGTCTTTGCGTCGTACTCTTCCACCACGTTGCCCTTGTGGTCTTTTATGGCGAACTTGCCCGTCCAGCTGCCATCTGCTTTGTAAAGTACATCCGACTTGCTCTTCTCCTTGCCATGTCGGAACATGATCGCACTCAGCGTATTCTTTGTCCCGGAAACCCAACCAGCTCCGGTGTAATCTATTCTGGATGTGTAACCGGAGGAAGACACAATGTAGCTGCTCTTGTTAAGTTCAACGTAAGGCGAGCCCTTGATCAGGCCTTCGATGTGCAAAGAGGGCAGGGTGATTAAGTAGTCCTCGTCGTACTCGTCGATGTGGAGGATAGCGTGTCCGACTTGACGTACGTTTATCGTTCGACCGAAGCTGGCCTTCTGCGCATTGTAGCCTTGCAGTCTCACGCCGTGCTTGTTGTTCCAAATGCTGTATGCTGTGACGGGAGGATGGTGAGACACCTGTTCGCTGACTAGCTGCGTCTCGCCCACGTCATCGGTCCACTTTCCGAGAAAGAGCTCGCCTAGAAAAGGATTGAGAGGCTTCTTCTCACTCCCTAGCTTCTCATTTCTGCTGGCGTATTGTTGTTTGAGTGTGCTCAGAAACCACTTCAGCACAAGCATGGCCCGTTTCTGAGGATCTCTCTCGGCTGCCGGTGCGACAAGAAGGTGAGGCATCTCAGCCCAGTAGCCGGAGAACTCAGTGAGCGAGGAGGTGGAGAGAATCCAGGCTGGGGCCGTCATGGACGAGAGGTCGCCGTTGAAAGACGCCAATTGCTTCTACAGTTAGAGCCATTGCAAAGTTCCATGTGCTGTCTCTCTTACCTTGAGGAAACCGGTCCATGAGCCCTTCTGCGAGGCTGGCACCGCAGCTGCTTCCTCTGTACTCGACATTCTGTTTTGGCCTGGATCCTAGAAGTAGTTGGACAAGCGCTGTTTCGTGCGTGTAGTTTGTGCGATGCTCGAAGTAATTTGGTCGAAAAAGGAAGCAAGAAAGGAAACTGTCAGAAGTGACGATGTCCGGTTCACACCTTCGTCTGCAGGACCTGGTCTTGCAAAAGGATGGAGAAGGAGGGGATGGTTCGATGCACCTGCCCACACAAACATGAAACGATGGCGTCACTGGTCAGAGCTCAGCCTTCCCTTTCACGTGCTCAACTTCGTGGACCATTTGAAGTACTTTTTGTCACCTCCGAACAACATGTTGTCCCAGGATAGGAGGTAAGCTACGGCATTTCGTGTGTCCCTGCCTATAACTACCTCTCTTCCTTTTGGCCGTGGATCTGGAAAGTCCCTAATTATGAAGATCTCAACTAATGCAAGTGATGTCCTATCTCCCAGATGAATGTCACACCGGAGCGGGCGCTGCCAGCTACGTAGCTGCACGTCTCCGGTCGCGCTCCTCTCAGTGCCACTGTGCAACCTCTATTGTGGCGTCACTGATCACAGGAACGTCAAAATTGTGGAGCGGTCGTACATTGCCCCAGACAACCTGGACGAGCGTGTTTCGACTGGTTTCGCGCTTGGGGCAGGCTCTACTCTCACAGCACGTCAAAAGCTCGAGAATAGAGACAAAGGAAACGGGCGGTGATCAGATCCAACACGAACGTCGTGCATCAAAAGGAGCAATAACGCCAACTTATGTCACTGCTCTTGAGCGATGGACACGAGCCACGCCATGCGATTACAAGAAGGCCTTTGCAGCGCAAAAGGTCGGCCTTTTCTGAGAAACCACTTCAACTGGAGCCTCCAGCAGCACCAAATCCGACCATGCGACTCGACACTGCATGAAGACTTCATACTGCCGTAAAGGACCCATACTCGGCTTCGTCTCACACTTGTTCGTCCCCCTAAGTATTCCAACGACAGCGATTGTACTGAAAGTCTCGGATGGTCGGCCGGTGCAATCCTGGGACAAACTGAAGCCGAACGTGTTTCTGGCTGTTATCACTGGGATGGGTAACAAGCTTCTTGCCTTCGCCGCCTTAGCGTGGGATAGTAACGTGGTGATGCGGGCACTGGAGTCAACGTCAACGACACTCGAAAGCTCCATCGCGGTTTTGGGCTACGGGGCCAGGCTCTAAGCTCTATGCCATTTTGACTGCCGGTATCACTCCTGGGGATCTAGCTGTCAGTACACCATGCGCGGCCTTCATCGTCGTGGACGGGATCCTGCTCCAGTCTTCGACGACAGTTTGGCAGACTATGATTGAAGGGAGTATTGCCCTTGTAGTGCAGAACGGAGATTGATCTTCGAAAAGCCGGAGCGTGTGTGTACAGGCCGATGGATTACATTTGAACCGTAGATGAATCGTCCAGCGTTGGTGGTTTGTTTCGCAGCTGCAGATGTTGTTCGCGTGCGCCCAGGTTTCGACCCAGCTTCTGACCGTTATTCGAATCGTCCTGTTGCAGTTCACCGGCGTGCAATAGCGGCGAGAACGGCCTGAACAAGGAAGAAGCCTGACTAGTGGCGTCGATCTTGCCGTCCCGAGTCTCAAGTACAGATTTCAAGCATAACAAAACATCACGCCCACGACGGGTTCACGAATGCGATGTCCACTACCATTTTGTACGGAGAGGATACCGAGAAGGCCTGATGGTGGCAAAGGAGAAGAAGGTTGGAATCGACGTATACATTTCAATACGAGGCGACAGAAAAGGGCTTGGCCGTTGCCGTGCACGAGCCGCCCAAAATAGGTTCGCAGGGATCATCCCAATCGAAGCTCGTCTCCGCAACGTCTCCTGCCTTAGTGTTGACAACCTTTCTCGCCCACCTCAAATCTTCACCTTCATCCCATCGACACGCATCAGAACCCTCCACCGTTCCGACGGAAACCACAAGTCACACGTGACAGCTTCTTCAGTCGCTCGCTTGAGAATCGCATCATATTGTAATTAGGGGAGTGGCAGCTTTCGCCGAGACGTTGAAATCCCCACCGGGCGAGTACGAGGGACGCGCAGCCTCTGCAGACCATATCACCACGACTCCGCGCCATCGCGAAAGCACCATCTACTTCGTTTCGAGCACATATACCGGCACAACACACCACATTTGAGCGTTAAGACGCCGTAGAATCGTCGCAATGCGGCCCGCCGAAGTCTTCGCCTCCGTCCTCTTGTTCTCATCCCTCTCCTCTGCTTGGCCGTCAGGATGGAACCTAGAAGTCTTTCAGGCAGTGAAGAACGAGATCGAGCCACTCGTGAGGAGACAGGACACTTCTTCAAAGTTTGACTTGTCATTCACAGGTCAGCAGGGAAATACTGCTACCACGGAGTCCTCTTCTGCTACGGATGCAACATCAACAGGCGATGCATCGAAGACTACAGACGCATCGCAGTCCGGCACCAAAACGGGTACCGCTACTGGGTCTGAGAAGACCACTGGAACTGCGAAGCAGACCGGAACCAGCACCGGCACTGGAAAGAGCAGTAAAACGACCACATTCGATGCAAGATTGCCTGCTGGCGGTGTTTCGATGATCACGCCGAACGCGCTGACGACCTCGTACTTCAAGATCGACAATTACATCACCTTCGCGTGGAATTACACCTCGCTCTCCATTACACCATCTTACATTGATGTGCTTGCTTCATGCAGCTTGAACCAGGCAACCTACACCATCGCAATGAATCAAACTGTACAGCCGACCCAGACCCTTGTCTGGGATACACGCTCATACCAGGCCAACGCAACGATACCACTGCTCACGGAGACTTACACCCTCATCATTCACGATGCGGCCAAGGACGTGAGTGCTACAGCGTCGCCTGGCTATCTCGGAACCTACGACCAGTTCACCTTCGGCATGTACTCCCCACAGCCATACACGCCGATGAGCGACTGGGTGTGCGCGACCTGTAACTCGGCCCTGACACAGGCAGAGAGGCAAACCATGTGGGCGATCTTTGCCATGGTCGGCGTTACAGTTCTCAGCTTTGGATGGTTCACCGGTGTAGCAGGACTTTGGTGATGAGATGGGACTAGAAGATGTGGATGAGAAATCTTTTCGAAACTGTATACAATGCATTGCGGCGGCGTTTTGGACATCACGATGGAGACACTCCTTACGCGGACACGTAAACGGCCGAGGAAAGCAGGACATGGCGTTTGTTGGAGTGCAATTCGATGCAAGGGACGCTCTGAAGGGGTACCGTGTGCCAGTAGGTAATTCACGTACAGTAATGTTGACAGGTTTTCTCTTGAGGCCTGCAACTGGCAGTTTTCGACCTCGTCACAGGTTTCACTGACTGGATGTGCACTTATTCGGAGTGCCACTCACGGCGAAATACACGGACCTCAGCTGGCACCAAACCCCGTGAGCCCTCTCAGATTACCACTCCAACGGCTTCCAATGTAGTTGGAAAGTAGTATATCAACAATTCTTTCCATTGAGGTATCCTTCCAACGCAACGACCTGGAAGCTTACGTTCTTATTCGATATGCAAGCGCAGACGAGGGCCACAGATAATCGGACATCGGCAGATCAGTGGACGCTCTCTCAGGGATGACTTCCTAAGTGCCGAACATGAAGGCTCTTCCCCGCACGAGTTCGCTAGCGAGAACGGGTGCTGTAAAATGTCAGGCAAGAGTCACCCAAATCATCTTCTTCGTTGTTCCTGGAGAGACTGGAGCCATGGGCAGTCTTGCAATGGCAGATACATGGGATTTGTCTGCCGAAATTCCTTGTACGGCGGCGACCTAGGAGATTACCTTCCTTCCAAGTATATGATTGGAGACAGAGGCCACAGGCAGTTGGACATAGCAGCAAACCAGTGATGGATTCCCGAGAGATGATCCAACAAATCTACAATCCTGGGAGATACCACGGACAGATTGAGTGCCGCTATGCTCTCGTATTGGAGGACGAGTTGATCTCCAAGAATGGTAGCAAAACCGAGGCTACTGAAAGGCGGACAGTAGCAGACCGGCGATGCATGCTCTCGAGATGATCTGAGGAATCTGCAATCTTGCAATCTGGAGGGTATCATAGACCGACTGAATTGCGGCATCTCTGCATTGAAGGCCACGTTATCTACAAGGATGGTAGCGAACAAAGATCATCCTCGGAAAGCATGTTATTCAGACGACCTGAGAGATCTACACTCTGGAAGGCTCCCCACACAAATCTAGTTTCGACGGCGTCTCCGCCTCCCAGGCCATGTTATCTTTATGTTCAATTGCGAATCAGAGGCCAGAGGGAGTCGGGTAGCAGCTGATCAGAGGCGACCTCCGCTGAGATGGTCTTACACTTGGGCAAAATCGTTGCATACGGCAGTATTATTTCGCGTCCTTCACGTTGGAGACCAATATCTCCCAAATGATGGTAGCGGAACAAAGCCCAAAGGATTCGAAAGGTAGCAGATCATTGGTAATACCTTTCGAGATGTACTTCCCTTGGTCGGAGTTGCTGTAGACATAACCGTCTTTTAACTGTTTCATACAAGAGGGCCGAATGCTCTCCTCGAGGATGATGATAGTCAGCCAGAGACAACAGGGAGTCGGATAATTATGCATCGATGATGCTTCACCTTGAGATAACCTTCTTATGCGGCAAAAGTCTGCAGACATATTGACTTATACGCGATCTGTCTTTGCGCGTGTCGCTCGCTCAGAAGAACCCCTGGGACACGGCGGAAAAAATTTGACGTCAAAAACGATGATCCATGGATTTAAAGGAATCGCTAACAGACCGCCGAATCTTGCAGACGCAATCCCCCACTAGCAGCTACCTACGCCCCATGTCTGGATATCACAGCGCGGGCTAGACCTGGGGCATAAATGCCTCATCGCGGTTTCACGGCATTGAGCCGCTCGACAGAGGTACGTAGCTCTCCGAGGTATGTGCAGTTCGTCAGACTCACTTTTCTTATGCGTACAGCTCTCAAAACCCTTTCCCAGGTCGCCAGACTCTGCCTCGCGACATTTCACTGAAAAGCCAAGACGAAAGCCAAGTCGTAAGTGAATGAAAGCACTGCGGATAGGCCAGGGAGAGGGGCGGACTCTCAGAGTTTGCGCTATCCACTAAACGCTACTAGCACGTTGGCTAACGCTCTGAGCAGTGCTGGCCAATCAGACGGCCACGGTGTGCCTATGTCCCTGGTACAAGGCACGCTGCTCGCATGCTGCGTTGCCTATTAGAGCACATCCTCACCTGAGCCTCGTTCTTTCCAAAACTTCGCTGCGGCTTCTCCCGCAAGGCAATCGGGCTAGCGATTAGCGCCGTCTGGATATCTTGTGCAAGCTTGACACTTCTTCTTAACGTTAACATCGACCACCGTGCCATCCAACAGCCGCTGAGAAGCATGGCAAAGATGTCTTCTTCGGAGACGTCTTGTGCGCCCGACCCAACCTTGGACGGTTCTACAGATGAGAAGAGCGCTGCGACTCCGGTAATCCATTTTGCGGACCAGGCTCACTTCCCCCGGCGGAGCGAAGATGGCCCCGTTCCCGAGACCAACACTCTCGATCATGGCATCGCCTTCACGTCTGCGCACTCGTTCGGCGTCTACAGTGCACGGGGCCGGTCAGTGGACCATCGCCGCTCCTCTATCAAGAATAGTGGAGTCGTCGACGAGGAGGCGCTGCACCACCCGGCAGACGTCAAGCAAAAACAGACTTTTACCAAGAAGCAACTCTTCTTTCTAGCATACCAGAGCATTGGGATCATATACGGAGATATCGGCACCTCTCCTCTCTACGTTTTCTCGTCCACCTTCACCGATCCGAACATCTCTCCATCCCGGTATGTCCCAGCGCCCTCGTACAGGCACGCACTGGCTGACCTCACTTCAGGGCAGACATTATCGGTGTCCTCTCTCTTATCATCTGGTCTCTACTCCTGATCGTCACACTGAAATACGTCGTCATCATTCTGAACGCCGACAATGAGGGAGAGGGCGGCACATTTTCCTGCTACTCACTTCTGTCCCGTTATGCCAACATCACCAACAGAGACCCACGGGAAAAGGCTCTTGTCCGTATCGATCGACATCTTACCAACGATCTCTCACCGGGAAACAAGCGCCTCCGCGACGTTCTCGAGAACAGCAAGATCTTCAAAGGCATTCTGAAAGCGATGGGCGTTTACGCCGTTTCCATGGTATGTCAAATCTTTTTCTATTGTCTTTTTTGAAGCGGAGTGAGTGGCAGCAGCAGCAGCAGCAGCAGCAGCGGGAGAGACGAAGCACGGCAGATCGAGCACAGCAGCAGAGGAAGATATTTCCAAGGCACAGTAGCGGATTTGATCCTCGGGCAGCACTGGCTGTCTTTGCAGAAACACTGGGGATGGGGCAAGCTGCCTAAATTCATACTGACAGTCGCAGGTTATGTCCGATGGTGTTCTCACTCCCGCCCAGTCAGTGCTCGGTGCTGTCCAAGGCATTTCACTGGCCGCTGGTACCCCTGAGAATCCAGTTAACATCAGCAATGGTGTGATCGTCGGCACCACTTGCGCAATCCTGGTTCTTCTGTTCATGATTCAGCCACTGGGCACTACCCGAATCGGCGTCACATTTGCGCCTATCATTATGATGTGGCTCATGTTACTGGCGTGCTTCGGTATCTACAACATCGTCAAATGGGATGCAGGAGTCTTCGTGGCCTTTAACCCTGGAGAGGCATTCGGCTACCTGATCAGAAACGGCGAGGCGGGTTGGCGTAGCCTCGGTGGTGTGTTACTTGCCTTCACAGGAGTCGAAGCTCTCTTCGCCGACCTTGGGGCTTTCAGCATGCGCGCTATCCAAATGAGCTGGATCGGATATTGCCTACCTTGTCTTCTATTGACCTACATCGGACAAGCGGCATACATAGTGGACCACCCAGTTGCAGCTCAGAATCCAGTTTTCGCCACGGTTCCAGGCGGTCGAGGTATGTATCAAATCCTGTGAAACGATGTAAACTGGATCAACTGAAGTATTGTAGGCTCAAGGATCTTCACACTCATTCTTGCCATCCTCGCAGCAATCGTTGCCTCCCAGGCTATCATCACGGCGACATTCCAGCTACTAGCCCAAATCGTCAAGCTTTCATACTTCCCTCAAATTGAGGTGAAGCATACCTCGAAGAAGTATCACAACCAGCTCTACGTCCCGCTGGTGAACTACCTGCTCTGCATCGGGACAGTCGTTGTCACCGCCGTCTTCCGTAACACGACTTCACTAGGCCAAGCTTACGGCGTTTGTGTCATCTTTGTCACCTTCTTCGATACCCAGATGACGACTTTGGTGTCGCTCCTGGTCTGGAAATTTCCATGGTGGTCGACGATTGTCCCGTGGCTCGCGTTCTCTGCCCTGGACGGAGCTTTCCTCTCATCTGCCTTGACCAAGGTCCCCGATGGAGCTTGGTTCACCCTTACGCTGGCCTCGGTCCTCGCTGCTATCTTCATAATATGGCGCTTCGGCAAAGAGCAACAGTGGTCAGCGGAGAGAAAGGATAGCCGACCTCTCTCCAGCTACGTTAAGCGAGGAGATAACAATGAGTTCGTCTTGGTCGGCTCTGATGACAATGCTCCTGGAGAGGAGCTCTCAATCATCCACGGCGCCGGCATCTTCTTCGACAAGACGGGTGACATGACGCCCATGGTTGTCAGCCAATTCCTGAACAAGCTTGCTTCCGCCTACGAGGTGACGGTCTTCTTCCATCTTCGTGCCGTCGAGTATCCCACGGTGGATCCAGAGCAGCGATTCATCGTCCGGAAGCTCAATAGCCTGCCTCACTGCTACCGCGTGGTTGCCCGCTACGGTTACATGCAAGATCTCGTCACCGACGAATTGGCGCGCGTGGTCCAAGCCGAAATCGAAACGACTCTTCCACAAGATAGCGAGGATCTCGCAGTGGTGCGGAAGGCTTTCGGCAAGCGTATTCTCTACGTGGTTGGCAAGGAGGAAATGGTCATCGGCAAGAAGACCAGTTGGTTCCGCTATCTGCTGGTGAAGACGTTCCTCTTCATACGCGAGAACACCCGCAAGAAGATGGACAATCTGAAAGTCCCATCGGATAAGTTGATGGAGACGGGTTTTATCGTGGAGATCTGAAGAGTACCTTAGGATTGGCATAGATGGCTGTCTTTTCTCATGATGACTTAGCATGACCGAGCCCCTGAATATGGGCCTTACGTAGCGACGATGTGACCTCGAGTTGCAGACACATCTCTTCTGGTCTTCCTTCAACCGCAGTGCTCCAACGTCCATGCGCATTCCAGTAATCAGTCGGAAATCTTGAGATTCCGCCTTCTCTCGACCTCGTCTCCGACAACAGCCAACTCATACGGCCACTACGAGCTCTCGAAGGCATGATCATGCCGCTCCCCTCTCTCCTATCCGGCACACGGCACAACCAAAGTCACAGAGCCATTGCGTGGACTCCCATAACCCGCAAAATAACCTCGAAATCTCGAAATCCCCTTCTTCCTCCCCGTAGCTGTCCATGTAGTCGCCGACTCGCCTTCCACAACTATCAACCCTCCCGGAAATAGTACCGTAGGAAGGTCGTCTATTTCGAAATGATGCGGTACAGTGATGCTACTCGTTGGGACCAAGCGACAGCTAGGGTATGGGCAACCAGAACGTCCTGGTCCCTTGAGGGAATATCCTTGCAGTCCTGGCGTCTTTCAGGTGCACATATCGATAGGGGTTAAATATCCAGGACATGGTTCTTGAAATCGGCAGACTTTCCAAAATACGATTCCATGGCAATTGCTTCCCTCTTCCCTCTCCGACGGTCCCCAGCCCCTGAAAGACCTGTCGTGGTCGTAAAAAGTCCTGCAGCCGCGGACATGACGCGATAGCAACTTCGCGACCCATGTAGGGAATGTGCAGGAACATAAAGTGAGACGAAGCGGTCCGATGAGATACCAGGAATACGTATAAGGCGCGTTACTCTACTACTGAATTTTTACTCTACTACTGAAATTTTATGTCTGCCGATTCTTGATCAGTATCTCTATTTACTGTTCATTGTTTGGCTTTCGCGATACACATTAGACGCTCTTTCCGCTGCACTAGCAGAGCCGTCGATTACGCCGTTTCCAATGCCACGTCTGTCTCGTCTGTCTCTTGAGTCATATATTACCCCGTCGAAAGAAGCACACCCACTCCGTCGCTAATCGCCTGCAATAGTCACTCGTATCCAGCATGCAACACATTACGCGTACAGTCATTCGTTCATCAATCCGATTATCGTCCCATTAGCATTTCTCTTGCTTTGTCAGTCTGAATGGGGCAGCCCGCTGAGCGATGTGACCAGCGGCAATGCCAGGAAGGGCAGTCCATCGCTTCTGATATGCGCCGGTGCCGGTCGCTGGAGCCCATCGCTTTTGTTATCCAACAGTGCCTGTGCTGCCCACGAGCCGCTTCTACTACTGAGGCGAGTAGACAAAGTGTGGCCAGCCCGTCGACTTTGGAGACCAAGCGGCGGTATTTGTACCAGGTGGTCCGACGCTGTCACCCATTGTCGAGTTCCATTGTGAGATGGTCGTTGGGAACGCAGGCCTCAAGGAGCTCGGCAATGGACTGCTGTTGGATGTGTAAGCTGGTGGCGCTGCTGGCGCTGGTGATGATGCTGCCGCCGGTTGGGTGACCGTCGGGGTGTCGGTGGCTGCTACGGGCGAGGTGATACCAGAGCTGGAGGAGCTTGGAGAGCTGGAGAGTGTCGGGGGTGGAGAGCTTGAGGAGCTGGAGAGTGTCGGGAGTGGAGAGCATGAGGAGCTGGAGAGTGTCGGGAGTGGAGAGCATGAGGAGCTGGAGAGTATCGGGAGGGGAGAGCTTGAGCTTGCTGGCTCAGAGTATGCGGGCCTTTCAGTGCCTCCGATTGTGACCGTCCATCTCTCTGTTGTCGTGGCTTCGCTTGATGGCGATATCGTTACGGTAACTGGGGCCTCTGTGACAGTTGTAGCCGGCGATGATAGCGTGATTGTCTGAGGGCTTGAGGATTTGGTGACTGATTGGACGAGGGTGCTGGGCGCTTCTGTCGTCGTTGGGCCTCCAACATCGACCACTTGGTACGAGACCACCGGGTTCGGCACCGGGAGGGCTTTGGCGTAGAAGGAGAAGTAGGTTGTCGCGATCAGGACGGAGGATGGAGTGAAGCGCATTCTGTTGAGCAAGAGCTCGTGTAGGCTGATGAAGGGGGTTTGTGCGTATGCCTGGGCCGTCTGCTCCTCGTGAGTAGCAGAAAGAAGCTGTCCTGGCAACGGTCGAGGTCAGGGTGGATTGCGTGGTTGCCTGGGCAAGAGGTGCAGGAGTGTGGGAGTGTGTACAGGGCTAAGAGCCTCGTACAGGGCGAAATCTATATTTGCCATGGTCACAGCCATCTTTGTGGTGGTGAAGAGGCTGGGCGGGATGCTGAGTTGGTGTTGGTGGTGGTGCTGGTGCTGGTGCTGAAATCACTGAGGTCTGGACGGGATGGAGCGTCGCATCGCGTCGCGTCGCGATGGCTGGGGATGCGGGTGGCTGGGACGTTCCGCCATTGGCTCGGCACCCGCTCCGACGGCCTGTGCCACAACTTCTCTCTTGCAAATGACATCTCTACCCTCCTGTCCCAGAGATGCTCCGACGA